>CM033649.1:24956811-25112911 GCA_019512145.1 Engystomops pustulosus | reverse complement strand
TGTGGGTCATGCTAGCTCTGTGTGGGTCATACTCTCTCTGTGTGGGTCATGCTAGCTCTGTGTGGGTCATGTTCTCTCTGTGTGGGTCATGTTCTCTCTGTGTGGGCCATGTCAGCTTTCTGTGGGTCATGTTCTCTCTATGTGGGTCATGCCAGCTCTCTGTGGGTCATGTTCTCTCTGTGTGGGTCATGCCAGCTCTGTTTGGGTCATGCCAGCTCTGTGTGGGTCATGCTAGCTCTGTGTGGGTCATGCTAGCTCTGGCCTTGAGTCCTGTCTGGCAAAACCCTGCCCTGGGGTGATGGCAAGGGGGCTAAGCAAGGGGCTTGAGTGCCACCTCTGGCACCCGTGCCATGGTTCGCCACCGCTTTGTCCTATTAGTATCACCAAAAATCATGTATATCAAGCGTTAACATCAAATGCGAGCAAGCTGGGTATCACGTTCTCCCAAGTAAGGTTCACTGTTCACTGCATCTTTCAATTGGGTATATGGGAGTGAACTCAAGCTCGGAAATAGACCTGAGAAGTGGAGCGTTGCTTGATGGCATGCGTGATAGTAATAATGGGACACGAGTATGTGATGGTGGACTCTGTATTGGGACCATGGTTCTAACAGGCCATTATAGGAACAGAAAGAAAAAAGGTGGGACACCCACGGGGAGGAAGGTGATATTGGTTTGTGTCTGTAGGTACAGTGGTGGAAAGGGAAACAAAATACAAAAAAATTGATTAGAGTGCCGAGTAAGCTTCAATATAGAAGAAGACACCACTTCAGTCCTAATTTTATTATTATTCCGAATTTTATACTGAATTTCTAAAGAAGGAAACAAATCAAAAAAGCTTTGGTTGATGAAAACAAAAGGCAGTGTGTGTTGTCATTTTTTGGTCCTGTAAAGAACCCAAAATGGCTAGTGTTTATATTACTGCTTTTTAAGGTAGATGAACTTCAGGAAGGTAATTTGGCTAAGAAGAAAGTCATTTACATCAAATATCCTTTCCCTTTATGGCAGTAGGTGAGATATGAAAGAAAAGTGGCGATATTTGGAAGGGGCTGTAAAAAAAAAAATCGATGGTCAAATTACAACGAATGCGAAGTTTTTGATAACCACCCACTCTATGTACTTTATTTTACAGTATTGTATTCATTAGCAATGCATAAAAATGCAACTTCGGGGTGTAAAAAAAGGTTATATGTCACATTTTCTAACCATCTCATGCTTTCACAGAAATATAAGATCTCATTGCTAAGTCTTTTAAAACCTTGCAAAAGATAGTATATAGAGTACTTACAGTTTTATAATGGAATTTTTATAGAGGCACCCAAATAAAAGATTTTATTGGTGATTGGAAAGAAGACAAATTTCCAACACCTTTGTATATTTTCTCTCTTTAGTTCTCCTGTAATGTAAATATTAGGCCGGATTGATTCCACTATGGCGGACCTGTGTTTGCAATTGACGGGGAATCTACAGGGCTTGAACATCACAGAGCTCTTCACCTGGCACCTATCAATGCACCCACGTACAGCCAGTGATAGAGCGCTATAGTCCCATTGTGCCATACATGTTCAGTGATGTGAAGAGAACGTTTCTAGTTTCAGGTACATATATAATTTAAAGGTGGAATTATATTACAGAGTTTTCCTTTTTACTGTGATATGATGACCATCTATTTAGGAAATGTATCCAAAATTAGATTGGTGGAGGGAAATACCCCAAAACCTTACTATTCTTACTAGGAAACTTATACCAGTCCTAAACTTATAATTCGTATTCACTTCTTATGGAGGAGAGAGCACTGCCAGTTCATGTATAATTTGGCATTATAAAGTTAGATAGGACATTGTCAGACAGACACCCCCAAATGGTAGCAACCAGGGTCTTATCACAAATTTGGAGTCTAGTAAAAATATGATGAAAGTAGAATGAAAAGAAGTTATTTACTAAGCTCCCTATTAAGGTGAACTGGCCATTCATCTTTACCTACAGAGCCATGTGAGGCAAGGTCTCCTCAGAAACTGTTAAGTGCAACTGCTACTCTTTCTTCTAGATATATAACCTTTAATATATTGGTTTAAAAATCACATCAAAACTTGTGAAAAGGTGGAAGGGTACGGAAATAGGAATAATGTGAGTTACAGGAAACAAGGTATAGAGAAAAAAAAATGATCCAACCCTATGACGATATCTCCATTAGACAAAAGGAACAGGAAACATACCATGAAAAATCAGACCAGTCACTCCTAGACCAGTTTCTTCAGACCTTGGATGTATACACACAGCTAAGGTACTGTCACACACAAAGCATTGATGTTACCCTAGTGCCTAGCTTCCATTCCAAGGTACTTGTAAAAACTTAAATGTTGAACCCTTATGCCAAGTTGGAATATTATTTTGGAAAAAAAAAAAACAGTATTGAGTAATATAAGAAATGATCGTCTTCAAGGCCACTGATGATTCATACGCAGGGGGGGGGGAAAAAAAAAAGAGAAGAAAGAGAAACATATGGCAATCTGGTATTACATCTGCCTCTACAAGACTGACACTGTACATATAAAACAGGTGTTCAATTTTCCAGTCATACAATATGTGATTCCCCATAACAAACTCTTCTTAAGTACCAAGACCAGTGGAGATAAGACTGCTTACCTCCTCGGTACTATTGTTAAATTTGAACAATGGAAATGACAAGAAAGCAGACGAGGCAGCGAAAAAGAGTCAACGTTGGGAAATTATTTAGAAACGTATTATTGTAGGGATTAAATATTGTGGTTAGATAATATATGAAATTCTTTATGTACAGAGAAAAACAGAGAGGGCAGGCACAGTTAATGTACACACGAAGGGGTACAATAAGATACAATGACCCCTCGTAGTGTGCTACATCGAACAGCGCCAAAGAAGTAAGCGAACTGTTTGGAACAATCTGAGCACAAAACAACAATGCAGAGACACGCAAAGCGACGTCAGATAATACAAAACTGAACACTTTACCCATAACTGGACTGTAACCGTCACAAACCGATAAGATAGATAAAGGCATGCAGACAGAAATGAATAGTCCGATGTCGACAAGTTAACGAATTCGCGCTTCGCAAATCTTGAAATCAGAAAGGCCGAGGAAGATGAAGAACGACTTTATAAAAAACACATAAAAAGAGCGTATGAGGGTTAATGACACAAACAAGAAGAAGGACGAAAGACGAAGATCTTGTTCTTTTAATGGGATTTCATACTCATTTTTAATATATTTGCTATGTTTGGCACGTGATCATTCAGTGGGGGGCCAGCATGTGTTATTAATACCTAGGCTACATCGCCTATGTTTTTATAACAAATAATGATAATAGCAGGAGTAGAAATTGGTAACCTATTAAATAGAGGGTGAAACATAAAGTAAGCAATAAGAAAACACAAAATGACTAGAATCAGATATTGACCTGGATAGAAATCCAGAGCTAAGACAAGGTAAGAACTATGCACCCCCAAACCTGACACAACTGTAAAACCAAATGTGATTAAAAATGGTAATGCAAGCTATTGTGTGGGTAATGAAAGATATAAGTGGCAAACAATAAGGCCACAAATCACATATGCAACCTCAACCGACAATCCAGTAATAGGATTGGTCACATGATAGAATAGTGAGATGCAAGTAGCGGAGAAGGGAGGAAGATTTAAGCGTAGAACGATCCGGGATGCAGGCACGGCTAAAAGGAAGCGAATGTAAGCATCCGAGACGGAAAGCAAATGAATCTAACAAGAAAAATACTACCGGAAAAAACCGAGAATAACTTGAAGTAAAAACCCGCCGAAGCGAAAACAGAAAGGGAAACGAGAGCAACTGAAGACCAGACAAAAAATCTGTAGAAGAAAAAGCATAATCACGATAACGAATCCACACCAAAAATCAACAAAAATAGAGGAGTTTATTAAAGGGAAAAAAACTAACCTACGGGAAGGAGTCAAACTCAACTACGCGAAATATATACAAAATACAAAAATCCAACCAAGATTTAGTCACGGGGATCAATCAAAATTGAAAGATCTATTCCTCAACCGCGTACTAGAAAAGAACAACATATCTAAAAACTGATGGATGGATAAAACAACCCAAAAAATAGGACAACAGAAATCACAACACACGAGCTACTGATGACAAGAAGAACTGTGAAGAATATAAACCATAATATAAACTGAACTGTGGGTAAACTCAACGATGTAGCTGTAAATAACATCAACACAACTATTGCACTGAAACTCCAAAAAAAGTTAACAAAAAGAAACACAAAAAAAAATCGAGAAAACTTCAAGAACCAATAGAGAAGCTAATAAACGACTGTAAGATTTGTAAAAGTAGGAGCTAATCCACCGTACCCATCCCACTCTCAGATCTGTGATGGGTCAAAAATCGTAATATCTAAATGATTGTGGGCACACATGATAAAGACCGTTATGTGGGATCTAATGGTATCTTATAGGTGGGTCAAATGAAAGATATATGTAACTACTCATGGGTAATGTTCTCTCTGTGTGGTTAATGCACAGATATGTTTGGTGATTCCGGTGTGTTGGGTGGCACATCAGGACCAGCGATGGGTGGGGGTCAAGGATAGATATATGTAGTGGGTCATGATAGATCTGTGGGTAAGGTAGATCTTGTGGCGTCATGTAGCTCTCTGTGTGGTCATACTTCTCTCTGGTGTGCGGTGGAAGGAGGAGAGAGGTGGGTGGGGTCCATGTGAGAAGGTGTGCCGGGGTAATGTTCTTATATGCTGTGGGAAATGTTAAGCTTAGTGTGGGTCAGGTTCTAATAGTGGGTCACTGCCAGTCTCTGTGGTCATGTTTCTTCGTGTGCGGTCATTGCCAGCTGTTTGGGTCAGGCCAGCTCTGTGGGGTCATGATAAGATCTGTGGGGTCATGCTAGCGCTGTGTGGGTCTGCTAGCTCTCTGTGAATCATGCTAGATCTTGTGGGTACATTGCTATATCTGATGTGGGGAACATGCGCTAGATAGGTGTGGGTAATTGACCTAGCTCTGTTTTGGGTAATGCTAGATCTGTGTGGGTAATAGCTTAGCTATGGGGGGTTACATTTGATTAGATCCTGTGTGGGTCATGCTCGCTCTGTGTGGGTCATGATAGATCGTGTGGTCATGGCTGCTCCTCTGTGTGGGACATGCTAGCTCTGTGTGGTTCATGCTAGAGCTCTGTGTGGTCATGTTAGCTCTGTGGGGGTTCATGTAGCTCTGTGGGGTCATTGTTAGATCTGGTGGGTCATGTTTAGCTCTGTGTGGGTCATGTTAGCTCTGTGTGGGTCATGCCAGCTCTGTATGGGTCATGCCAGCTCTGTGTGGGTCATGTTATTCATATATTATATTATTTGTTATATTCTAATCAATGGGTCCTTTCATTCTTTGTATACATGTAATGCTAGGAGTTCATTGTGCTTAATCATCTTCAAACATTAGCTCCCTGATTCAATTGGTCAATTGGTGTGCGATTGTCTGAGACCGAGAAGACCTGAGACTCGCTGAGGTGGTCAATGTGGTCACTGTCATATGTTATAATCTACCCACACATTCCTAGTGGCAGTAGCTCAGCAGCATGGCCACCGACAGGCTTGACAAAGTGCAGCAGCATGAAACAGGCCATCTCTTTGCAACGTACTTGATGTCCACTAGTATGTCCTGACATGCTGATTAAAGAATAAGAAGTTTTTACCAGTGAGATGAAGTGTTTAATGTAGGCATGGTGTTCCTATCCTCCCACTTTCATATCGCACCAATTAAAACACCAGTGTATTGGTCCTGAACAGTGACATTGTTATCTTCTTACTTCTGCTTGTTACCATAAAACTATTTTAAATGTTGTTTGCTTTCTTTGAGAGATATTATTTTACAGATAGTAGCTGTTGGCTTTTTGCTGGATTCTTCCGTAGTGGTCTGTAGCCATGGGCTACAATTAGTGATGAGCGAGTATACTCGTCCGAGCTTGATGCTCGGTCGAGTATTAGCATACTCGGACCGGCTCGTTGCTCGGACGAGTATTTGCCCTGCTCGATAACGAGCATTTAATTTAAAAAAAAAAAAGTAAAGAACAGTAAAAAAATACAATTAAAACATTTAATTTATCAGTTAAATTGCAAGAAAACAGTGAAAGAACACCATGAAGAATGGGCAGAATAGATTGCAGCTGTTCCGCGAACATCTGCGATTGTCCGGGGACACGCGTGCAGACACGGTGTTTCCGCAATCGTATTCGCAGAACAATATGTGTAGAGAACAAACTTGCAGATGTGTCTCAACAATCTCAAGTTCTGGTCTTCAACACATATGTTCTAAATACTATGACGGAGAACAACGTTCTGCAGCGTGCTTCCGGAAGCAGATCGCGATGTTCCGGAGACACGCTTGCACGGTTTTTGCCAAACTATTGAAGAACACATATGTGTGAAGAACAACTTGCAGATGTTCCACTTACATCTGCAAGTCTGTTCTTCACACAAACCTTGTTCTCACCCCCAATACTATGGCACGAGAAATCGTCCTGCCACGACGTCCGTCTCCGGGAACAGATCGCCAGATGTCTCCCGAACCATCCTGTCAATCCCTCTTCTGAGCCTGTTTCTTTCACTTCTTTCACTCAGTGCTCGTTCAGTTTTAATTGTTACTAAAAAACTGCTTGGTTCCATTGATTCAATGGGGCTGTACTCGAAACGACGCCACTCGAGCATTCAGGAAAAGCTGGTCGTCACACACTGCGCTAGTAACGAGTACACGAGCATTTTATGCTCGCCTCTATCTCTAGCTACATCCAGACAATCTTTGCTCAAGAACTGTCAATTAATTAATAAAAACCGGTCCGTTACCTATTCCCCTGATGCACCAACCCCACTCAGTTGAGCCTGCAATACATAAAGCCCCCGGCGGGGGCCCCGCCCCCCCACCCGGTGCAGGAGTGATAGCGCACAAAAAGAACCCCCCTATGACAAAAGATTGATAAGTTGCCCGCCTTCCCTTTACCCCCTCGCCGTTTGTTCCCCTTCTTTTCCCCTATGTCCTATTTTATCTTGTTTATTGCCGCCCTCCTTTTTTCCATTATCCTTGTTTATTTCGCCAACTACGTCTATTTAGTGCTCAATGTTTTGTTTGACCTTTTCTGCAGTCAGTCTCGTTCTAGATATCATGGGGCGCTCTTGTTACTATTTCAGTTCTTATTATTATCTCTACATTATCTCTCTATGAGCCTCTTTCCTCCCCCTTTTCCCTTTCCCCAGTCTTTCTTCCCCTCCCTCTTGCATTTCGACTTCTTCTCTTTTTTCCTCCTTCCTTTCTTTCTTCCCTTCTTTCCGCCCTGTGAATACTCATTTGTTACCACACTTTTTTCCCCGATCCCTTTTGAGACCTAACAACCCAGCTGTGCCCTGCTTGGTCCCCCCCCTTGACCCCTTCCCCCTCCTGGTCTCCAGTTACATTTCAACTTGATTTTTTTTACAATATTGTTCGCCAAAAATTTTGCTTCTGTTTTTTTCAGCCATTGACACCTTTTTGCCATCATTTTAGCAATAACTCTTTTTTCCACCTATTATTACCCCCCTATTTCCTTTTTCTTTTAGTTTTTTTCGTCATGTTAGCTCTGTGTGGGTCATGTTAGCTCTGTGTGGGTCATGCCAGCTCTGTATGGGTCATGCCAGCTCTGTGTGGGTCATGTTATTCATATATTATATTATTTGTTATATTCTAATCAATGGGTCCTTTCATTCTTTGTATACATGTAATGCTAGGAGTTCATTGTGCTTAATCATCTTCAAACATTAGCTCCCTGATTCAATTGGTCAATTGGTGTGCGATTGTCTGAGACCGAGAAGACCTGAGACTCGCTGAGGTGGTCAATGTGGTCACTGTCATATGTTATAATCTACCCACACATTCCTAGTGGCAGTAGCTCAGCAGCATGGCCACCGACAGGCTTGACAAAGTGCAGCAGCATGAAACAGGCCATCTCTTTGCAACGTACTTGATGTCCACTAGTATGTCCTGACATGCTGATTAAAGAATAAGAAGTTTTTACCAGTGAGATGAAGTGTTTAATGTAGGCATGGTGTTCCTATCCTCCCACTTTCATATCGCACCAATTAAAACACCAGTGTATTGGTCCTGAACAGTGACATTGTTATCTTCTTACTTCTGCTTGTTACCATAAAACTATTTTAAATGTTGTTTGCTTTCTTTGAGAGATATTATTTTACAGATAGTAGCTGTTGGCTTTTTGCTGGATTCTTCCGTAGTGGTCTGTAGCCATGGGCTACAATTAGTGATGAGCGAGTATACTCGTCCGAGCTTGATGCTCGGTCGAGTATTAGCATACTCGGACCGGCTCGTTGCTCGGACGAGTATTTGCCCTGCTCGATAACGAGCATTTAATTTAAAAAAAAAAAAGTAAAGAACAGTAAAAAAATACAATTAAAACATTTATACACTGGGGCAGGGGCTGGCAGGCTATATACACTGGGGCAGGGGCTGGCAGGCTATATACACTGGGGCAGGGTCCTGCAGGCTATATACACTGGGGCAGGGGCTGGCAGGCTATATACACTGGGGCAGGGCCTGGCTGGCTATATACACTGGGGCAGGGTCTGGCTGGCTATATACACTGGGGCAGGGCCTGGCTGACTATATACTGGGGAGGCTGTGACCAATGCATTTCCCACCCTCGGCTTATACTCAAGTCAATAGGTTTTCCCAGTATTTTGTGGTAAAATTAGGGGCCTCGGCTTATACTTGGGTCAGCTTATACTAGAGTATATACGGTTTTTTTTTTAATTAGAATTTCAATTTATTTTAGTGCATTAAACTCACAAGTACTAATGTCTTGTAGTGTTTTATGCTTGACAGCATAACAATGACAGGGAGTCCATTTTGATATAATACAGGGTTTACATTCACAGATCCGAGGGCTTTCACTTTTAGTAAACTGTACTGCAAACAATATAACTTTCTCTGGAGTACATCTTTATATCTGAATTCTGGAATCTACATTCTGGATATAGAAAGCCTAGTTTTGGTCTTAAAGGGATTGTCCACTTTCAGCAAATAATTGATATGGTTTATGTAAGGAAAAGTTATACAATTTTCCAATATACTTTCTGTATGAATTCCTCGTGGTTTTCTGGATCTCTGCTTGCTATCATTGTATAGGAAGCTTCATTGTTCACTTCCAGTGGACAGAAATCTGACCATGGTCACACAGGTGCACGGCTCGTTAGCATCATAGAGAGTAATCAGAGCTGTGGGATATAACGAGCTGTGCACCTGTGCGACCATGGTCAGATTTCTATCCACTGGAAGTAAACATAGAAGCTTTCTATAGCAGAGATTTAGAAAACCGTGAGAAATTGATACAGAAAGTATATTGGAAAATTTTAGAACTTTTCCTTACAACAAACCTTATCAAGTATTTGCCGAAAATGGACAACCCCTTTAAAAGAACACTCCAGTCACAGCTGATTCAGTGAATTCTACCTTGTGCAGGGCCTGAAGGCAGGACTCCAGGTTCTAGGAACACAATGGGGGTCATTTCCTAAGGGCCTGAATCGCGTTTTTACGTCGGGTTACCCGAATTTTACCGTTTTGCGCTGATTTTCCCTGAATTGCCCCGGGATTTTGACGCACGCGATCGGATTGTGGCGCATCGGCGCCGGCATGCATGCGACGGAAATCGGGCAGCGTGGCCGTCGGAAAACCCGTCGGATTCGGAGAAACCGCCGTATTTTTTTAAAAAAATGTGTCGCTGGGTACGCACTTACCTGCACCCGGCCTGGCTTGGTGAACTTCAGTGCACTCCGATGGAATTCAGCGCAGCAGCGCCACCTGGTGGACATGGGGGGAACTACCTTAGTGAATCGCTGGAAGATCCGAATCCTCCACAGAGAACGCACCGCTGGATCGCGTATGGACCGGGTAAGTAAATCTGCCCCAATGAGAATGAGTCTTGCTCCTCCCACCAGGCCCTGCACCATGTATTATTCTGGGAATTAGCTTTCATTGGAGTGTTCCTTTAAGGCTACCGAGGGTTTTAGCATTTCAAGTTCTATACACTCGAATTTTTCTGTTGACATTTCAGAACATGTCGTTTTTTGTTCACGTTTTCTTTTATTTTTAGGTGTAAGAAAATGAATAATAAAATGTTTCATTTTGCTTTAATAAGGATTTTTGAAGGATTACCTGAAATGAAAAAAAAAAAAATCAGGCATTACTGTCATTTTTTGTTTTCATTTTTATGACTTTCATTCTGTGTTAATTTTGAGAAAGTAACTTTTTTTTTAGTGGGGCATTTAACAATCAGAGTTTTTGCATCGGGATTTTGCAGGTTTAACGAGCAAATTATGCAGCTATTAAAAATAAGGCCTGAAACAGTAACTTAGAGCATTTTGTATGATGTAAAACAACAGCAGAACTTGTGGTTAGCTGGTTACAGTTTTGTCACGGCTATTATGTGCGATTGTACAGCATACTCATATATAGAGATGAACAGAAAACAGTTCAGGGTTCTTGTACTTCCCACACTGGTCCATCACAGGCTACTAGCTAGGGGCGTCAATTTGCTGGTTTGGTCACTAATCCGATAATATGTTTGGATCTTGCAGGATATACCCACAGCTCAAATCCGAACAGAAACTTTGAGTCCCCTTATCTCTACTCATAAATGAACCAAATTTGAACATTGGGGCTCATTTACTAAGGGTCCGCACTTTTATCGGGTTTCCCGGCGATTTCCGTTTTGCGCCAAATTGCCTCGGGATTTTGGCGCACGCGATCGGATTTTGGCGCATCAGCGCTGGCTTTTACGGGACAGAAATTGGGGGGCGCAGCCATCGGACAACCCAACGGATTCGGAAAAAACGCCGAATAGCAAGATCAGCACTTACATGCACTGGGAAGAAGCAGGTGAAACTCCGGCGGACCTCGGCGCAGCAGTGACACCTGGTGGATATAGGGAGCATGGACCTTAGTGAATCCCGGCAGACCTGAATCCTCATCGGAGAATGCGCCGCTGGATCGCGACTGGACTGGGTAAGTAAATCTGCCCCATTGTCTTTCTTATCTAGGGGCCTTCATCCTTTCACTTGCATGGACAAAAATGGCACTGTTTTGAAAATAAATATTTTTTACAATTTAACACAATTTTTTTGTGCCGCAGTCATGTATTGAGGCACAGATATAGCTGGGATTGTGTTATGTGCACAGCAATGGATAAATGTTACCCTAGACCACTTAGATTTTTCCCATGTGCCTCTAGTGTAGCTGTGGTCTAGGTAGACTTGTTGCAAGAGTTCACCAATCGCGCACAATGCGGCGCCTTCTGCAGGGTGGAAGTTAATTGCGGTTACATACAAGAGTTAGGCGTGTGCAAACATACCAGATACTAGGACCACAGGACCACAGTGGTGGGTTTTATAAGACCCCCAAGAAATGTGTGCCACATCCTCTTCAGAAAGGGAGTAAATACTTTGCTACACCTGGCTGAGCACATCTGCTGCACACACACAGCGAGTGGGGAACATCAATGGATCTTTCTTTTTTCTAAAACAAAAAATCAAGAAGAGTGAATTTTTCCAAGAAATTCTATTGATGTTTTCAGTAACAAAATTATATCACTCATCTTATAATTCTTGTAGTTTTTGGAGCTGAAATATCCCAATATTCCTATCTGGCTCAATATCAATTGACATATTGGGGCACATTTACTAAGGGCCCGTGGACCGCGATTCCGTTGGGTTTTCTCGAATATTTCCATTTTGTGCCGAATTGCACCGGGTTATTGGTGCACGAGATCGGATTGTGGCGCCGGCATGCACGTGACAGAAATCGGGGGGTGTGGCCATCGGACAACCCGACGGATTTGGAAAAACCGTGGATTTTAAAAACGAAATGTGTCGCAAGATCAAGCACTCACATGCACCAGGAAGAAGAAGGTGAACTCCGGCGGACCTCGGCGCAGCAGCGACACCTGCAGGAAATTGGACGCACAATGTTAGTGAATCGGGCCAGACCCGAATCCTGGTCAGACAACGCACCGCAGGATCGCAACATGACCGGGTAAGTAAATGTGCCCCATTGTGACATATGTACATTTTTTTTTTGCTTGTTTAATTGTTGCTTTTTAGCAACAATCTTATGCCCAGTGGTGAATTTTTTTTGTGTGTCTAACACACCCCTCCCATAAGAATTACCAAAATTTCCCTCGTTCAATGAAATTATTGTTGTAACCTTTTGCATCTGAGCCAGTTAAGAGCAAATTTACTAAAGGTACTTAATAAACCTGCCATAGTTTAAGTCTCCATTGGCTTCCATTGCACCAGGAAATTGCACCAAAATTAAGTCATGTTGGCCTAATTTTGGATTCAACTTAGGCCATGCCCCTCTCCCTTCTATAAAGCCACCATATTTTTGTCATACAAGTAGAAAATTCTCTTAAACGCTTTGTAAATATGATGCCGGGAATTGTAAACTATTTTTGTTACATATTACCAAACATTTCCACCTAAATTAATCTCCAGAAATGTCCCATAGATCCTTTAATAGAAGGGTCCACAATGTTTTCCTAAACCCTTTACTGTTGAACAAAATAGGTTCAATTATGGGTCCTTATGTTATCAAGTCTGCAGTTACAGTGCGGGGCCACTCTAGTTTCCATCTCTATGCTCTTAGTTATGCCAGGGTGAAGTATATACTAACTGACCTATGTTAGTATAGGCCATCAAAAGAGAGCGGACCCCATTTAATTCAGATCCGGTCTTATTCGGACCACACCTTGTTGAAGTTAAAAATTCTGTGTAGGTCCGGGTCTAGATTCCAGACCCAAAGCCGAAACAGTTACATCAGTGTTATCTATTTTAATGCCGCTGTCAAAGCAGGCAGCATATACGTAAATTAATGTGGACCACGCATGCCACTATTTCAGGGTGGATCGGCGCTCCCTATGACATCATAAGAGATCACCAATGCTACCCAAAATGGCGGTGTGCCCTGAACCAGTCACGGGCGTTATTAGTGGCACTGTTGAGTTGAGCCTGGATACAAACTAACTGAAGTTCATGTCTGGGTTTATGGCCCAAACTCGAAATGTTTGGTACAGAACCTGAACGTTGCAGTTCGGGCTCACTCCACACTACTCATATGGTTTCACCTTTTATTTCATATGTTTAGGATGTATCTATTCGAGATTTACTCCTTAGTTTTTACCTATTTTGGTTCTGTTTATTTTTGGCCAAATTTATTAGGGTTCACCTATTCCTATTTAGGGTCTCTATAAATAGGATCCATCTCTTTAGGGTTTAAACTTTCACATAGGAAAGCTAGCACTGCTTGAATTGTGTAAAACAAAGTAAAGTAATGAACTTGCATTTTGCAAAGGTTTTCTTATCTTGTTTTAACACTATGGAGGTCATTTACTAAGGGCCCGATTCGCGTTTTCCCGACGTGTTACCCGAATATTTCCGATTTGCGCCGATTTCCCCTGAATTGCCCCGGGATTTTGGCGCACGCGATCAATTGTGGCGCATCGGCGCTGGCATGCAGGCGACGGAAATCGGGGGGGGGGGGGGGGCGTGGCCGAACAAAAACCCGACGGATTCGGAAAAACCACCACATTTTTTAAAAAAAAGTGTCGTGGAGCTTGCACTTACCTTCACTAGGAATAGGCCGGTGTATTTCAGCGCATTCCGGGGAACTTCAGCGCAGCAGCACCACCTGGTGGAAGTCGGAGGAACTACCTTAATGAATCCCGGCCGGACCCGAATCCACCGCAGAGAACGCATCGCTGGATTGCGAATGGATTGCGCTGGATTGTGTTCATTGTAGAATTAAAGGCGATCTACCATGAGAATCACCGATGGTAGATCACTGTCACTTACACATCCATCTCTTCTTCTGGTGTCTGGAACAGTGTTTGTTTAACGCCTCGAATCCCCCACTTGTTAAGATATAGCTTTTAAAAATATGCTAATAAGACTGAGGGGCTCAGGCTTATGTCATCGGAGAACTTCTCAGCTCCACCTTGTTTTAATTTATTAACAAGTCCCATGCAGGTAGCATTAGTGTTTTCCTTGGGCATCCAGCTGATCTATGGGATTTGCAGAGATCTGGCTTACGTTAACGACTCTCTGTCTGGAGTAGGAGCAGGACAGGCTACCAGGACAGGGAGGTGGAACGGGATTGTGTCGAACGCGATAAGATTTTGGCGTATCGGCGCCGGCTTTCATGTGACAGAAATCGGGGGGTGGGCCGTCAGACAATCCAACTGATTTGGACAAACCACGGGATTTAACTTTCAATTTGTGTCACAAGATCAAACACTTACATCGGGAAGAAGAAAGTGAACTCTGGTGGACCGGATCGGGGAAGCGACACATGCAGGAAATCGGGCGCACGATCTTCTTGAATCGCGGCAGATGTGCATTCCACTTGCACATTCCGGATCGGGGAACGCGCATGGACGCGTAAGTAAATGTGCCCCATACTGTTCCGGAATCCAGAAGTAGAGACAGACATGTCAATGACAGTAGTCTACCGTGATTATACCCTTGGTCTTCCGTGATTCTTATGGTAGATTTCCTTTAACACTCAGCTCCGTATCAGTACAGTGCTTTGATGTAGGAGATAGGCAAGTTACAAGCTGTTGTTTTGGACGTGTTTAGGGATAATGTGATTGTAAGTTTAAGTATTCCTATTGGAATACCAAAATATTTTACAAAAAAGAAAATTTTAAATATTAAAAGTTAAAGAAGGTTCTTTTCCCATTTTGAGTACTGTCCCATATATAAAAGTCTGAAATGGTTAACACCAAAAAATAATAATAATTAGGCCCCTTGCACATATGCAGCCTGGTGTAGGAGAGAGAAGGGCTGAGCGCTCCTCACCGCTCCCCTCTCCATAGAAAGACAAGCAGCCTATATTTTGCATGGTGGCCGCCCAGCTCGGTCATGGTGCACCGCACTCTGACTAGGTACCATAAACCTCTAAGGGGCCGCGATCTGGAACCAAATTGTGCGTCCATGTGGTCGTGTGAATGAGGCCTTACTGTTTTCTTCTGGCTATCCCAACTTCTATAAAGTAATAAAGAAGTCTCTAAAAAAGCCTTTATTACACTCCATCATAAAATATATATATATATATATATATGTGTGTCAAAATGTTTGACCACACGAAAATTTATAGACAAAGTTTTGGTTTGTGAAATTGGTTAAACACATCATTACAGCCTAATGAAATAAGTACGGTAACACAGAACTAAAGTCATAAACACACAATGCAAAAAAGTTTGATAGAATCGCAGTTTTTTCACAAAGTCACCCAGAAACATTCATAAAAATTAAACAAAACTTTATAGGGTGATGTACCATGATGCACCTGTGTAATTGTTAGACACATCGTGGACCTGGCTCAGTTGTATGGAGGTCTGGGATAAAATTGTGCTACAGCCTTTGTCTGAACCTGGCACAGACTATATGCAGGGCATCCCTGAATGGCACCGCCCCTTCCTGCCCAACCATTGAAGTGGGTGGAGTTGTAGCAATTCCTGCCTAAATCACAGCTTGTAGCACTCACATGGATGTGCCAACAGAAAGTACAGCAATGGAAAAACAAAAGGAAAAGAGTCACCAAGCTCCTCCTGAAGTAGGTTGTGCTCCGGGGGATGTATTAGAGGTTCAGTCAGTTGGTTCAGTCAGTTTTTGACCTTTAAACCCTATATAGGAACCTGGAAGGTGCGGTCACACATTCTGCTTAAAATTGTATTTGAAAACACAATGCAACTGGAATAGAGAGGGGCTTGAAACACATGTGATCAGTAACTAGCACCAAATATTTGCATGTACACAATCAGGGGTGTAACTACAGGGGGAGCAGCTATAGCAACTGCTATGGGGCCCGCAGTGTCAGGGGATCCTGGTTGTGTATATTCTGCATGTATGTGCGTGTGGTGTGTATATACTGTATGTGTGTGTATATGCTGTATCTCTGTATATGGTATTGTATGTATGTGTGTATGTTTGCTGTATGTGTGTGTACTTGTGATGTCTATATGCTCCATGTGTGTGCAAAAGTGATGTGTATATGCTGTATGTCAGAACAGCACATGACCTATATGCTACTGTATGTGTGTATAACCACATCGACCGTGGACCTCCACATCCAGTATTTACACTTCCACAATCATCTGAGACCAGTGACCCGGGCATTTGCTGCAATAGTTGATTTGCATACACCAAAGGATTTCTACACAAACTCTCAGAAGTTCATCTACCTGCACATCGTCCTCATTGGGGGTCTCCATCTGAATGAAGTTCATAGATGGAATGACCTTCAGTGGCCAAATGGATTTCTTATGTGGGCCCCTAATCAGTGAAGGGCCCCGGCACTTGCCCAGGTAACCCAGCGCTGGCGCAGGCCCTGGAGGTAAGTACAGGTTTATTCCTATTGTGCACCTTCTCGGCAACTTCTCTATTTTTTCTTAATCTCAGACAACCCCTTTAAATGCTTGAGACAACCCCATACAAAGTAATGGAGGTCACTCCAGATATTGGTGCAGAGAGCGCCTTACATTTGGTCTCCTATCGTGCCAAATAATCTGCCTACTGGTTTGGCTGAGTTGCTATGTTTATGTCCTGTATTATTACATTTCACTTGTTTTCTGCATCTTTGTGTCTGTGACATCACATCCTCCCCGGTGCTGAGATCCCAGCAGTGTGAATCATGTCTTGTGCTGCCAGTCCCCGAGCGCTGCAGCCCTGCAATGTTGTCTGACACTATGATATCCATCACATCTCTCCAAGTTCTTTTCTGCCTCTTCTCATGTAAGTGACATTATTATTGTTCAATTTTTTATTTTTGGAGGAATTGAATGAATTTTTTTTTTTTTTTTGCTATCGCAGGTTACAAAGAGAAACTATGCGTCCAAATTTTTTTAAAAAAATTCATTCATGTTTTCAATTATTTAGCACTATTATTATTTTTTGATTTCTAAAATCAGACATTTATAGTATTATTCCCCCCCAAAATTCCTGAATTATTATTTTCATCATTTATTAACTTATGAGAACAGGACCGGTGGTCATACATTGCGGATGGAGGAGAAGAGATTTAGACACTAATATAGGAAAGGATTCTCTACAGTTAGAGTAGTGTAACTATGGGAGGCTCAACCAGAGGAGGGAATAATGGCAGAAAGAATGGCAGCATTCACCACGCGGCTCAATGTTTATGTTTAATGAACAATGGAAAAGATACGTCTGCTGCAATAATGAACAATAGAAAAGGCAGAGCTTATTTGGGTTTTACAATTTATGGATATTCCAACACTGGAGATGAAAAATAGGTTTACAAGCATTCCCCTACTTAAGGACACCCGACTTACAGACGGCCCCTAGTTACAGACAGACCCCTCTACCCACTGTGACCTCTGGTGAAGCTCTCTGGATGTTACTATAGTCCCCAGCTGCAATAATCAGCTGTAAAGTGTCTGTAATGAAGCTTTATTGATAATCCTTGGTCCCATCACAGCAAAAAATGTTGAAACTCCGATTGTCCCTGAGGCAAAAAAATTTTTTTGTCTGGATCTATAATTATAAAATATACAGTTTTGACTTACATACAAATTCAACTTAAGAACAAACCTATGGAACCTATCTTATACGTAACCCGGGGACTGTCTGTATACTTATTTCAACAGTTGGGGGTCCGTAAGGAATTTTTAGAAAGTCTAACAAATATTTTTATAATATTTTATAGTGATCTAGAAGAAGGCAAAGATCCCCTATAGAACTGACCCCAATGATCCTGCATCATAATATAAGATGTCAGTTCTATCGGGGTCATTGTCTTCTTCTGCATCGACACTATAGAAATATCGGTTAGACTTGTATCAACCTTATCAACTGTGTTTTTATGTAACCTTCATGAGTAGAAGATTTTTCCACTTTTTTTCTTCTCACGAAATAAGCTCTAATTTTTTTTGATAATATTAAATATATGCACAGACCAGAAATGATGTTCCTTATTACTGTTCATTATATCGCTGCCATCTAAATGTGTTTTTTAAATTGAAAATGTAAAAGGAATTCAAGATCTTTTTTTACCGCGCTGTATTTATTTATTTTTTTAAATATATATACAGGCGGTCCCCTACTTAAGAACACCTGACTTACAGACGACCCCTAGTTACAAACGGACCTCTGGATATTGGTAATTTATTGTACTTTAGTCCTAGGCTACAATAATCAGCTGTAACAGTTATCACAGGCGTCTGCAATGAAGCTTTAGTGTTAATCCTGGTTCTTATGACAATCCAAAATTTTTAAAATCCAATTGTCACAGAAACCAAAAAAGTTCTGGCTGCGATTACAATGATAAAATATACAGTTCTGACTTACATACAAATTCAACTTAAGAACAAACCTGCAGAACCGATCTTGTACATAACCCGGGGACTGTCTTTATGTAAAATATGGAATATTTATTGTTCTGCAGGTATGGAAGAAATTGTTAATCAATTCTTATTATTTAGCATTTTTTCTTTTCACTTGATCGGTGATGATAACTAAGAACATGACGGTGATTGTGAATATTTTTGTGCTCTTTTTTAGATATTTTTATGTTGGTGTAATCATGGGAAACATGATATTGATAGCTGATGGCACCTGGTTTGGTTAATTTTATGCAGATGTATCTACTATATTAGGATGGAGATTAGAGATTTGCTATTATGATTTAGTTAATTTATTTCAATTGGGGTTTTTTTTTACACTTTTTTTATTTTACTTTTTTTATTTTTACTTTTTAAAAATATTTTAATTACATTTTACTAGCAGCTTAATGAGAGGGCTTGACACTGAATCGATGTAAAGCAGCAAGACAAATCTAAGGAGAGTGTAACGATGTGGGAGATTAGGATCAGGCCAGTTGTTATAGTGTCAGCGCTGCTGATCGGCTGGCATACACTAACTCCTTGCATCATATCACTATGATGCAAAGACTCCCATTCTCTTGGTCCATGGGATCTGACTTGCACACAAGCTAGCTTGATCCATGAAGATGGGGTGGCCTGATGATCATAAATAAGTGCGTCAATTATTTTTGCTTAGGATGCATCACTGAAGCTTGATGTTGATGGAGTCATATACAGGCAGTCCACGGGTTACATACAAGATAGGGTCCGAAGGTTTGTTCTTAAGTTGAATTTGTATGTAAGTCGAAACTGTATATTTTATAATTGAAGTTCTAGACAAATTTTTTTCTTTTGTCCCAGTGACAATTGGAGTTTCCAAATTTTTGCTGTAATTGGACCAAGAATTATAGATAAAGCTTCATTACAGACACCTTACAGCTGGTCATTGCAGCCTGGGACTATAGTAACATCCAGAGAGCTTCACCAGAGGTCACATTGGGCAGAGGGGTCCGTCTGTAACTATGGGTTGTCTGTAAGTCGGTGTCCTTAAGTAGGAGACCGCCTGTATTAGATGGTTGAAAATGGTTTGATGAAAGACAAGACAAGGAGACAAGGAGACCCCAGTGCAATATTGCTGTATCCAAAACTATTTTGGTCATTGTGTCAGTGTGTGTTTGCCCCACTACCCATCTCCAAGTGATGATTGTTGTAACAAATCTTTAAAACCTGGTTGCAAACTTTGTAGGACGTATGAAGAGTGATCCCTAGACACGTTCTCACAAAATAATAAACATAAAAACATAAGAGGGATTCAACGTCAGACTGGGGTTCCTTTGGCCCACCAAATAAATTAGTCTAGAGGACCACGCTCCAAAAACCCCTGGAAAATAGGAGCCAGTAACCACCATATTGGTTTGTCTTCTATTGGATCATGAGGACGCAGAGTTAGAGTCAGGTCCCACCAAAGGTTCTTCAGGTGCCATGGTGGGCCATTCCGACACTATAAGGGATTACAGGCGGTCCCCTACTTATGGACACCCGACTTACAGACAATCCATAGTTACAGACAGACCCCTCTGACCTCTGGTGAAGCTTTCTGAATGCTTTACTTTAGTCTCAGACTGCAATGATCAGCTGTAAGGTGTCTGTAATGAAGCTTTATTGATAATCCTTGGTCCCATTACAGCAAAAAATGTTTAAACTTCGATTGTCACTGGGGCCAACATTTTTTTTGTCTGAATCTATAATTATAAAATATACAGTTTTGACTTACATACAAATTCAACTTAAGAACAAACCTCCGGACCCTATCTTGTACGTAACCCGGGGACTGCCTGTAATGTGCTTGACTGAGCCCCATAAACGGCACCAGGCTTTGTCTCTCTAGTTTCTACACAAACTGAAACTTTGGTTGTTTCTAAAAAATCATAGATATGATGGTAGATATGCCCATGATTCTATGTTTTCATAGTTTTTTTTTTCTTTTCAACTAGTGTTTCAGTTTGTGTATTAAGTTTGACTGTGTAAGTATAATACAAAATTAACAAAAATATCTCTTTACCGACCCTGAGACAACAGTATTTAAACATTAATATTTGATCTTTCAAAGAAATTGGGGCTCATTTACTAAGGGTCCATGGACCGTGATTCTGTCGGGTTTCCCAAATATTTATTTTTTGCGCCAAATTGCCCCGGGTTTTTGCCGCATGCAATCGGATTGTGGCGCTTTGGTGACAGCTTGCATGAGACAGAAATTGGGAGGCGTGCCGTCGGACATTACGATGTATTTGGACAAACCACAGAATTAAAAAACGGGATTGTGTCACAAGATCAAGTACTCACATGCACCAGGAAGAAGCAGGTGAACTCCGGCGGACCTCAACACATGAAGGATTTTGGACACGCGACCTTAGTGAATCGCGGCAGACCGGAATCCTCGTCGGACAACACACCGCGGGATCGCAACAGGACCGGGTAAGTAAATCTGCCCCATCCAGTGAAGTTGGAAAAAAGTGAAGAACATGTTTCATTCTAGAACTTCTATGATAGCAAATTCCAACCCAGGTTTTCTTACTTCCAAGATTCTTTGACTCGTTGCACCCCCAACGTTGAAACAACCTCATCATTGGTATAGAATCAACTGTGTGAATAAGTAGTCAATGAAATTTAAGAAGATAAAACAAATCTAGTCACTGTGATGTCCTCACATGGATGTCCTTAGAGGAGCAATGTGTAAATGTGGCTTCATCCAGAAGGGCTACTTATAGTTATTAGCAGAAGACTTGGCCAATGATATTTTCACAGGAGGACAGAAGATTGATTGGGTTGGATTTTTTGGGGCTTACTCTCCCTTGTTACTTAATTGACCTGGACCTGTGATCCAACAACTAAGTCAAGTTTATGATTATTAGGGGGCTCCTCTTAGTCAAAAGTTGGTGAAAGATCGTAGTGCTATGTAGAGATGACGGTGAAGTTTTCATTGTCAAAGTTTCCACAAAAATTCTTATCAGTATTTTGAAATCAAGCGTCAGCACTTATTTCCCTTATCTGCGGCAAGAAGCCACAATTGCTTCAAGAAGTAACATCTTTCCATACATATACAAGTGGTTGCAAGTTAATGCTACATTTTGCTTGCCCCAGTCTGGTCCTCAATGGCAAAAGTTGCTATTACTGTGATCCCAAGGAGAAAGAACCTGCTCCCCTATGCCCCTATGTGAAATTACACATCAGAGCAACATATTCATGGACATAACTACTGTAGGCATAGTAGCCACTATGAGGCCCATCAACCAGAGGGCCCATATCAGGTCAATTAACCCATCACTGCAGCATTTACTTATTTTTAATATCAAAATATATCCAAACCATCAGTGTATACGTGTCATTCATTTTTTCTAGTGTATGTAAGAAGTAGTAGCAGAAGGACAGTCCATGGGCGTCACATGTCCATCATAAATCTTCAGCCACCTGCTACCCATGTATCTAACCCCCTAGGTCAGTGATGGTGACATTTTTGGGGATTGAGTGCCCAAACTACAACCAAAACCCACTTATTTATCGCAAAGTGCCAACAGGATAATACATTATTATTCACTGCTCTGTCACACCTTTCAATTGTATCGGCATCTTGAGGACACCAATACAATAGAAAGAAGGAGGAGAACATAAGATTATTGTTGTAGCTTCCATCCAGGTTGTCCTGGAGTATACGGGGACAGGAGCGCCAATTATAATCCAGCTCTGTCCACACCTGTGGTTTTCCTTATCCCATCCTGGAAACCTTTGCGTATTTTTCCAGGATCCCCCTAGTAGAGCATCAATGGCTATAAGACACCACACGCCTGCACGGCGGCATTAATTGGTAATCTCTCCGTAAGGAGAACTCTTACTTGCCGACCCTAGTCACAAGCCTCTCCCAGCAAGCCAAACCAGTTCCCTACACTGTACTGAAGAGACCCAACCAGGTTGAAACAGCGCTGTCTACAGTTGGGAATCTGTTCCTTCTGGAATAGATATAATGGTTTGGTTTTAATCCCGCATCATGTCATACCCTCTTGAAGGTCTTGCTTGATGTTAAGGTAGATGCCTTACAAGGTAGCTAAAAGAGGCGTGATTTTCCTTATCCCATCCTGGAAAACTTTGCATATTTTTCGAGAATCCCCCTAGTAGAGCATCAATGGTTATAAGACTCCACACGCCTACGCGAAGGTCTTAATTGTCAGATTACATAAAGAAAACTTTTACTTATGGAAGCTGCCAAGGATGTGACACTTACAAAAAGCACTTAAAGTGGCACGTCCTGGGCTTCCTCAAACTGCAGAAGGAATTGTCTGGGGTGCCCACAGAGAGGACTCTAAGTGCTACATCTGGCACCCATGCCATAGGTTCACCTCCACTGTCTTAGCTGCCGTCCATAGTGATCTTAGGGGTTGAGGAAGGAATGCACTCCCTTCGGCATCACAACTGTGGCGTGCCATTGAAACCAAAAAAACCCAAAATGAGTAGCACAATGTCTGTAATGATGGATCTTTGTGCATAAAATTTGTGAAATTCATTGATGTACAAAAATATGTAAAAGAATATAGAAGAGAATTTTTTTTTTTACTGAAAAAATATAGTAACAACTAAAAATAATGTCAAGTTTGGAGTACTGAGTATTCCCCTAAATCATACATTTATTCCAGTTATTGTGTTTTAAAATTTGAAATGCAGAAAAAAATATTGAAATTGACATTTTTTTTCTATTTTCTCCTGGAAAGATTCAATAAAGGTGAGTTAATTAGATCTATATAAAACCCGAACTGATGTAACATAAGATAAAATTAAAATGTAACAAAATTAAATTAAAAATCAATACTTTGCCCTAAAAAACAAGCTCTACTACAGCTACGTTGACAGTAAAATAGTACAAATCTAAAACTGCATTTTTTAAATCTTTGTCCATTTTCCAATAAAAACACACAGCGTCCGATGTATCAAGCCTCAGGGGCCTTTTTTTTGCTTTACAAGGAATGAAAAAGTTGCAATTCTTGGCACACAGCATGGAATTTATGACTTTTTTTTGTTTTTTTTCACTTTCTGCACCTCTTTATGCAATTATCTTGCCGCTATATGACCTGGTAAAAAAAACTGGCACAAGTTATAGCTGGAATCTACGGCACCTCATAACCAGTTATTACCCTTTTACTAATTCCAGCGTGTTGCTCTGGGTGCTCCGAATACTAATTCTGGTGCACAACGTGCCAGTCTGTATACTACAACTGCAAGTTGGGGAGCTAAAAAAAACTCACACAGCCAAATGAATAGAAAAGTAAAACTGTTATTGAACACAACATTTAAAAAAAATAAAAAAAAACTTTTTTTTTCACGGATTACAGGCAGTCCCCGGGTTATGTACAAGATCGGTTCTGTAGGTTTGTTCTTAAGTGGAGTTTGTATGTAAGTCGGAACTGTATATTTTATAATTGTAACCCCAGTCAAAATTTTTTTGGTCTCTGTGACAATTGGAGTTTAAAAATGTTGGATTGTCATAAAAACCAGAATTAACAATTAACAAACTTTATTACAGACGCCTGTGAAAACTGTAACAGTATGTTGTAGCCTAAGGATAAAATACAGTAAGATACCAAAATCCAGAGCTCTGTTTGTAACTAGGGGTTGTCTGTAAGTCAGGTGTTCTTAAGTAGGGGACACTCTGTATATGCAATTTATGCCATATTTTCCACAGTTACTGCTGTAAAGATGTATTTGGATATGTATGTGGTATCTACCAATGCCATAATCCTGGCGAATCCATCTCTTTTCTGTTTCATTCAATGAAAAAATTTTAAAAAGTTATAGATCCAAGAAGGAAGGATGCATACATGTAAAATCATTTAAAGGGCGTAACTATTAACCCTCACCTTTAAATGTGCCCCCTGTGATCTCTCTTGTATTTGATGGTTCATAAATCAGTCTTCCTCCTCCTGTTTTTGGGGGCCACGCCTAGTAGCGAGTGATTCCAACTCATGGTATTTATTTTTTAAATGTTTTTTTTTCTTTTTTTCCCTCTTCTTCCCTTTTCTCTCTATGTGTATGTAAGGACTATGTATATATTATATATTTCTTTATTTGTATTGTTTTGATAATAAAAAGAATAAAACATTTCAAAAAGATTTAAAAAATTGTAGATGGAACGATAATAATGTCCAGACGTTACATGTCTCACCCTTCTCTTGATTCCTTATGTTGTGCCTCTCATAGGTTCTCACCAGTTGAAAATCTCCAGTGATAAGACATTGCAGAAGGGAAGCTCACAGTCCATAAATTTGAAATGTGAAGCCGAATCCTCGGAACCCACGGATTATGGGATCTACTGGTTTCGGCATAAGAAAGGAGATGTCAACCCAGAATCTATTTTGTATCTCCGTAACCTTGGGAAATCTATATACAGGAATGATAGAGACAGCGCACGGTTCACAGCGACTTCATCAGGATCCTTGTTCAACTTGGCCATTAAGGGCTTTGATCAGGCGGATCAGGGAACCTACTACTGTTTGATTAATAAAAATTCAGTGCTATACATCAGCCCGGGCGTCCCACTCATCTATCCTGAAGGTAAGCCCCTACAAAGTAGATCTATTCCAAAATTAAATTATGGATAACGCACAATCCAGTCTTCTCAGTTGGGATATTTTTTCTCTTTTAGCAACAACAGCTAAACCGAAAGTAACAATTGCCCCTCCAGCTTTGACGACAAGAGATCCGTGTAATTGTGGCCCAGGTAGGTGCTGCAAGGTCCACTTGCTGTATTGTGACCATCAGGGGTGGCTCAAACGGTCGTAAAGACGCTGGGTGTTGTGTCGCACGCTGCACATCGAGATTAAAACCCGTGAACTCAACATTTTGTAATATGTTCATATAAAAATTCTTTTTTTTTTTTTTTTTGAGTTTCCGGGGTTTTTTTCTCCCTGTATTCCAAAAGTCAAAACAGTTTTTTATTTTCAGTTTAAAGAATTGTGTGTGGGGCTTATTTTTTGCGGGAGAAATTGCACTTCTTAATGACTCTATTTATACTGGAAAAAATTTTTAGAAGAAGATATTATTGAAAAAATACATCATTTCACCATTTTCTTACTAGTTCAGTTTTATGGTGTTTAAAATTACATTATGGGTCAATACATTAAAAAAATTCTATTTACAGGCAGTCCCCAGGTTACATACAAGATTGGTTCCTGGGGTTTGTACTTATATAATATAATATATAATTTTTTTATTGAATTTTTTATTACATTTTTTTTTGTCCCAGTGACAATTGGATTTTCAAAATTTTTTGCTGTGATGGGATCAAAGATTATGAATAAAGCTTCATTACAGACACCTCACAGTTGATCATTGCAGCCTAGGAGTGAAGTGAAGCATTCAGAGAGGTCACAGTGGGCCGAGGGGTCCGTCTGTAACTAGGGGTCGTCTGTAAGTCGGGTGTCCGTAAGTAGGGGATCGCCTCGTATATCTTTTTTTGTGTGTTTTAGAAAACAATTTTATTACATTTTCTTTGTATTACCATATTATGAAACCCATAACTATAATTTCATATTTCTGTGCACATGGCTGTATTTGTTCCTGTATACCTGCTTTTTTGGTCCCAATTTGGGGAGTGTATGATGTTTTATTACATTTTATGTGAGGAAATCAGCATTTTGTATTTTCTAACAGTTCCCTGTTTGCTGTTGTGGACTAAGAGGTTTTCGATAGTTAAAACTATGAGTGGTTTGCTCAGCTGCCTCTCAGTTTCTCATTAGTCAGCTATAAAGCTATCATTGGGCCTGGGTTTCTCTGCCAGTTATTTTGGGTTACCTATGCTCATCTGGTGCCTTATTTCCTGACCACTTGATGCTATTTGATCGGGACCTTGATTCATATTTCAGACAATTCTCAGAACTATGATTTTGCCTTTGATATGACCTTGGCTTTTTTCCCCTTCTTCCCACCCTTCATGTAGTTTAGAGTAGGGAACCAGCTTCCCAGTTGGGGTCATCAAGTAGACACAAAAATTGGGGCTTTGTATTAGAGCTCATGGTCACTTTCCTACCTCCTTAACTTAAAAATAGAGATGTATGCATCTACATTAGAGCAGATATTCTCTGTACAGGCGGTCCCCTACTTAAGAACACTCGACTTACATACGACCCCTAGTTACAAACGGACCTGTGGATATTGGTAATTTATTGTACTTTACCCTTAGGCTACAATGATCAGCTGTAACCGTTATCACTGGCGTCTGTAATGAAGATTTAGTGTTAATATTGATTCTTATGACAACCCAACATTTTTAAAATCCAATTGTCGCAGAGACCAAAAAAGTTCTGGCTGGGATTACAATGATAAAATATACAGTTCCGACTTACATACAAATTCAACCTGTATTGGTTCTACACAGAAACATGAACATTATATACACTGACCACAGGGTACAGTCACGAATATCTTTTGCAAGCACACACATAGAGAAAGACGTCAACAGAAATCTCAGGAAGTCAACATTGAAAAACAAGCCGTGCTTCTTTATATAGAATTGTGGTCAGCAATCTCAATTCTAGTGTAAATTTCATGATATATCCTGCAATTGTAGATTATTCGGATGGGGCCGGTAAGATCTGAATCTGGTAATATAATTTGGTTACCGCTATGTAGACTAACCTTCAGCTGGGGTAAAGATCTGGTTTTCTATCTTAGTATGTCAATACCATGTGTCCATATTGATTTCAACTAAGATCTCTGATTGGACAATATGAGAGTGTTAAAGGTCATACTATACCTCCAATTGGGGGCTTACAGTAGCCAAGTTTTCCATACGTTTTGGGGGTGCAATTACAAAAACAGCACAATGTGAAGTAAATACAAAAATATAAGACAACCGGCTGTAGCAGGAGCCTCCGCTCTCTGCTCTGCCATTAGTAGGACTTACCTGTAACTTTTATTTCTAGGTAAGGTCCACATTTGTGAATATTTTTTTAAACAGTCCAAACAATTTTTTTTCTTACTATAGATAGATATAAATTGTGATATTAATACATCGGTTATTTTCTTTACTTAGGAAAAGAAGAAGTTAAAGATCCTGACCCATTGGGTTTATCATGTGACCTTTACGTCTGGGCTCCTCTGACAGTCTTATGTGGCTTCTTTCTCATCTGTTTTCTGTTCACCTCCATAATACTCTGCTGCCGTAAGATCATTTTTTATATATGTGTATATTTTAACACGTCTATCATCTTTCCATCTCATCACATTTTTATACTGTTATATGTAAAACAAATATTTATATCCCTCCTAGTCAAACCCGTTGATATTAAGTAGCGATGAGCAGACCCAAACTTTCTCTTTCGGGGTTGGGTGCATTCCCCGTGACTTGGACATATTGCCGGATTGGCAACTGAACAACTAATCCGGCAAAATGGCGCCCCCCCCCCCCCCCCCCCCCCCCCCGGCCAACCAGCTATGGCTATGATTGGACAGAGGTGCCTCACACAGCCATCAGTTGGGTAGGGGCATCAATTTGTCAAATTGGCTATTCACCCGTTCACCCACCTTCCGCTCATCTCTAGTAATAAGGAATATAGATGTTGTACCCCACATCTGACTTCTCTATAAGAGCCACAGCTGATGGAACCAATTGCCTAGAGCTGCCTTTATGTATGGCCAAGATCAATTGACCATGTGCCAACTGCTTTACAACAAGGCAAAAAATTGTGCTCAAAATGAGATATATCATAAATAGAATGAACAGACCCGGCGTTAAGTCAAGCAGCGGAACACTGACCCCGAACATTAATGTTGGGTCTGCTCATCTATAATCATAAATTATTTTTGGCCCATTCACACACTGCAGGGATTCCATTACATTCTCTTTAAGGATCTTAAAGGATCTTTTGAACCCCTTTTTTCTTTTGGGTCAATATTAGTGATGAGCTTGATGCTCGGTCGAGTATTAGCATACTCGGACCGGCTCGTTGCTTGGACGAGTATTTGCCCTGCTCGATAACGAGCATTTAATTAAAAAAAGTAAAGAACAGTAAAAAAATACAATTAAAACATTTAATTTAATCATTTAATTGAAGAACACAGTGAAAGAACACTGTGCAGAATAGATTGCAGATGTTCGCGAACATCTGCGATCTGTTCCGGAGACACGCGTGCAGAACGGTGTTCTCCGCAATAGTATTCGAAGAACAATATGTGTAGAGAACAACTTGCAGATGTTGTCAAACATCTGCAAGTTGTTCTTCACACATATTGTTCTTCAAATACTATTGCGGAGAACACCGTTCTGCACGCGTGTCTCCGGAGCAGATCGCAGATGTTCCGGAGACACGCTTGCACGGTGCAAACGTATTTGAAGAACAATATGTGTGAAGAACAACTTGCAGATGTTTCCATACATCTGCAAGTTGTTCTTCACACATATTGTTCTTCAAATACTATTGCAGAGAACATCGTTCTGCACGCGTGTCTCCGGAACAGATCGCAGATGTTCCCGAACATCTGCAATCTGTTCTGCAGTGTTCTTTCACTCTTTCACTCAGTGCTCGTTCAGTTTTTAATTTTACTAAAAAATGCTCGGGTCTCCCATTGATTTCAATGGGGCTCGTTACTCGAAACGAGCACTCGAGCATCAGGAAATGTTCGGCTCGAGTAACGAGTACCCGAGCATTTTAATGCTCGCTCATCTCTAGCTACAATCCCAGAAATCTTTGATCAAGAACTGTCAAATTAATTAATCAAAAGGTGTTACCTATTCTGCTGCACAACCCACTGAGTTGAGTGCAATCCTCACTTGGGGTGATGAGTTATATGATAAAGACTGCACCAGAAAGTGCCTCTTCCCTTTACTGGTTATTATATTTGTAGCTGTCCTTCTATCCTGAACGACTAGTATAGGCTCAAAGTTTCAGTATAAGTTTTGTGAAACTCTTTACCAAGATGAGACTAAAATTTTGCTTGGGAGAGAGTACTTCAAGATCCCAATATTGGAAAATTGCCTTCAGATTGACACCTGCCATCATTTAGCAAAAAAAATATCCCAGAGACTATACTTAAATGAGAACATCACACCCAGAGGTTTGAGGATGCTGCTTTAGTCAACAATTTCTGACGACCCAGTTTTCATGGCTGAGTGGGATTCATATATGCTTGGACGCACCCATAGAATGCTGTGACATGTAATAAAAAGAGACTAGAAACCTGCAAAATAACAAGGAGAAAAATAAAGGATGTCTTGGAATTTCTAAACAATTATTAGGACCATGATATGTGTGTAAAATTACTCCTGAGAGAGCACGTACATATATAATATTTCAAACTATCTATAAAAGCCCTCTTCTGTGAACAGGTAAGTGCAGTGAAGGATGTGACATCTATACTAACATGAACACAAATGTCCTGCAGAACAAGTCCAAAAACAAATGCTAGTGTTCTTACTGTCTTAATTAACAAAAGTGAAAATGCATCTACAATGCTGAAGCTGTTCAAATCCGCACTACCAATCCTCTAGACTTCAGTAAAATGATCCCACTGCCAAGTGGTTCTCAAGTCTTTATTGTGCCTAAAGGGGTATTTCCATCTGGGCATTCACATTTAATTTAATTCATCTGACATATATACATACATTGCTTATATTAATTGTAGGTTATTTTTTTTTACCTGTGAGAAGATAATTTTCCATCTACCATTGTAGCCGTGCTGTCTCTTAGAAACAAGATAGATGTCATTGGATACGACAACCCCTGCACTCTAGCAGTAGTGCCAGGCATGCGCTATTTAGGTGTCTGAGTACCGGGATTCAATGTTCATTACCACAGGACAGCTATGCAGTAATTGCCCAGCATTACATATGCAACACAGTTTGTTTCTTTGTGCAATCCCTGTGGCAGGGGTGGTCATATCCAAGGACAATAATCTTGTTTCTAAGGGACAACATAGCAAAATTTATGGGAAATTCTCTTTACACAGGTACATCTAATTGAAGGAATATAAATGTATGGCAGATAATTTAAATTAAAAGTCAGTGCCCAGATGAAAATAACCCTCTAAAATATTTTACATATTTTACAATATTTTACAATATCTTAAAGCTGCATATTTCAAGGCAATAGAACTTCCCCTTGCTCAGGCTGAATAACATATTCTTCCAGTATTTTCCAATTTTATAATTTGTCTGGGGGGGAGGTGCTGATAAATGGTCTGATAAATGAGGTAGTACATATGCCACCCGCGTTAAATACTCAATGAGGCCTTGGTTCTGTTTTGTTAAACTGCCATATCCAGGCAGAGAATAAGTGTTGGATATGTACTGGACTTCGGCTTCTTCTTTCACTTCTATATGAAACTATCAACATTTGCACTCACCTCTTCATTCATTAGGACCCCCGTAGAGATTTGTGCAAGTTGGAACCAACACCTTGTGACTAAATAAATATGGGAGATGGCAACACGCTCTAAAAATGTAAAATATACTAGTGTATAAGCCGAGTTTTTGAGCACAAAAAATGTGCTGAAAAACCTCACCTCAGCTTATACACGAGTCAATTAAAAAAAAAATAAACATAATGCTCACCCTCCGGTGCCCGGAACCTTGGCGTGGCTCCCGATTCTCAGCGCGGTTCCTGGCGGCTTCTCTTCTTTCTACTACAGGGGGCTGGCTGTATACTACATGGGAATAGCTGTATACTACAGGGGGATGGCTGTATACTACAGGGGGATGGCTGTATACTACAGGGGGCTGGCTGTAAACTACATGGGGCTGGCTGTATACTACAGGGGGATGGCTGACTGTATACTACATGGGGCTGGATGTATACTACAGGAGGGCTGGCTGTATACTAAAGGGGGGCTTGCTGGCTGTATACTACATGGGGCTGGCTGGCTGTATACTACACCCTCAACTTATACTCAAGTCAATAGGTTTTCACAGTTTTTGGTGGTAAAATTAGGGGTCTCGGCTTATACTCGGGTCAGCTTATTCCCAAGTATATAGCAAATAGCATTTTTTGTGTTAGCTGTAATATTGTATTGTCTTTATGTCATAGCATTTGTGCAAAAACTAAAATCTTACTTCTAGAAACCACTAGAAATCAATATAGTATTGAAATAGTAACAGGCCATTGTTCTGTGCTTTGTGCCTGTAGTAATAAGCCATTTTCCAGGAGTTTATAGTGTGATCATAGAAAGATCAGGACACCTGCACTGTATTGCTTGCTGATTCCCTAGAGTTCTGTTTCTTCTAGTACAGCGTAAATGTGTCCTCTTCTGCACTACTGGATGTAAAACTCAAAGAGATAAGGAAGTGACAGGTTTAATAGATTTCATAGGAAAGAGAAAGCAGAGATATCACTCCAGTAATATCAGGGTTGCACACTGAAAGTGAAATATTTCTCAGTCTAGAATTTTAAGAAACTGCAGACCTGTCTTGAGGGTTGTTTCTAGAATGAAACTTAACAGCCGATCTTTAGAATTGATCCTTGGGGAACAATTGATTTGTTGGGGTATGAGAACTGGTCCCCACACTGCATATGATGCATCTCCATACTCGTAGACTATGTTTTAGTAGTTTGTCTATAATTTAAATGAATGTAGGTTAAGCTGTAATAGTACAACATGGCAACTACATAGCGTAGGGAGTTGTTATCTTCTAGTTTCTTACATTCTGCTAATATGAGCTGATTGGAGAAAGACGTGGGTATCAGACTCTAAATAAAATTCAATTAATCACTTTTCTAAAGCATAAGCCATTAATTATTACAATGTACCCTTAATACCCCTCTAAGGTTACTTTTATACTATGTTTGCATTGTGCCTGTTACTACTTTCTTTTTCAATTCTGAATTTTTATTAGTTTTGTCAAATAAACGCTGTTACATATTAATTTTGTCAAATAAACGCTGTTACATATGAAATGGTACATTAGCAAATAACAATTTCTTTGCCTAATGACACAAAATGTTAAACATACAACATCACATTTATCTTAATGTAACCAAGGTACTTCTGTGCCTAACTTATCCTCCGTTTGTGCTGATATCTAAATTAATTTTGTTCTGTTTGTTAGAGTGTACAATGGGGCATTATTTCCACTATGGGTATGCTATGCCAATCAGGCAGGGATAGCTGGAAAGGAGATTCAATCTCAGGGTCACTGTCAATATCCACATTATGCATTTAGAAACATCCCACAAAATGTGCCACACAAATGCTGCTGTATATGCATATGTACTGTATCTATAGGGAAATCTGACTAAAGCCACAATACCGTCTGCATTATTTTAGAGATCCGAATTGTATAAAAAATGTTATTCGGTAAAGCTAATGATTCATTTTGGTCTAAAACAATGTTGCTCCAATTATCTCCAAAATAAGTATATAACTCTCTCCAGTGCTGTAAAAAACAGACATTTTTATTTTTTACAAAACCTTTTAGCTTTTTTTTGTTTTCCCTTGCATGTCTGCCTGCCTAATCTCCGGTATAAATTACATTATCATTCAGCAGCCATTTTGAAAGATTTTTCCAAAGAAGAGCAGAAAAGATTTGGATTCGCTTTGACGCCTCAAAAAAGGCAGATTTGTATCAAATCTACGAATCAACAGATATATTTGCACATTACTGATAATTATTGAGATTTTTCTATTCACTCATAAATTGTAGAAGTAATTGTAAAAGTACTTGTGATTTCCCAAGAGATGAAGTTGGAGTAACTAAACTTTTCAAAAAACTTAGCATAAAATTATTTTAACACAAATTCAGCAGTAGACTTTGTAGATGACATGATTGTGTTGTGTTGCATTTTTTTTCAGCTTTTATCTGACCAATGGCCAAGGGAAATTGTGCAAAATTCCATCAATTCCTGGGATATAAATCTTCCCAACTCCAAATTGGGCTGTCTTCTCCAGGTAGAACTTAGGTATAGGGGAGGATTTTCTGCTACTCTTTAGAGCACTTTTTGGCCAACATCTGACTACTTTTTTGCAACAATTTCTACTTCCTGTTCCTCAAAGCCAGAAACGGAATGAGGTACCATGTCTTGCACACATTTGCATTTCAGGGACAGAAACATGACCATGATTGATGAATCCGTCAAAAGACCAGTTTGGAATGATATAAAAACACTTCTTAAAGGAAGGTGATCTTAGGTTTTATTACCATGTGTAAAATGAGAAACCAAAGTTGTTTGATAACAAAAATATCATAGATGCTTGTAATTATGATTGTGCTTCAAGGAGAAAGAACATAAAAAGAAATGGAAATGTGAGACATCTGGAATCTAATTATGCAAGAACATATGTTTATCCACTTGGGAAATAACAAGTTAATTGGAAATTAGTGAGGAAACCCTGAGAAAACAATCTAAGCTAAGTGTTTGGAAGTCCAGGTTCGACATTATTTTAGTGCAGGTACAAACACTTGGAATATGAATTTTAATCTACAGATTTCACTTCATCTTTTTTTAGCAATGGAAAGGTAAGGGTGAGAAACAAATCAACCTTTCCACAAAAAATAGTTCTAGTAGAACATAACAACATGGAAAGATCTAGATCTCTGCCAGGTATTTGGCCACGGAGAATATTCCATTATTTCTCCCTTGATACCAGAAATAGGGAATTAAATATGGTAAAAGTAGCAGCAAATACAAATGTGCAGACAAATTGTTAGTCAAATTTCATTATTAAGGTCTTTAACTTCTAATGATACAATGTCAAAACATTATCCTACAATACCAGTAAAATCCTTTACAAGCTACAATTCATATCTAAGATTTGGTTGAGCCAAAAACAATATGGAGATTGTCTAGAGAAAGAACAAGGGTTTCACCAACATGCCGATGGCACAGGGCACTGGCATTTTGGGAAGGATAACCTCTCCCGATGATACCTTTGCTGATTGGAGTTTATACACAATTGGAGCTGGCATTGATCGAGAGTGTTACTGGTGAAGGTTCAGGACCCAAAGAGATTACACAAATTCCGGTATGGCTGAACCTTAATTTTCATGGGTCGGCTCATCACTACCTGTGATTGGATCTCATGGCTGTCAAGCAAGCACCACCATCACAGACTGCCAAAGGCAGCCTTTTATAGTGAAGCAGTATGTTGGCATTTTTATGGGCAGTGATTTAGATGCTTTTTCAGTTATTATTTGTGTGTATGATTGTACAATTCAGCGAATGGGGGGGGGGGGGGTAAATTTTTACCTCTTTTTTTTAAAACTATTTTTAAAGGAAATCTACCCTCAAAATCCAACATGATAAACCAGGGAACTTACTCATAAATCCATGCACTGTGACTGTGGTAACCTTCTTATATTTGTTATTGAATACCTCCTTCCTCAACTTTTAAGATTTTAATAATGAGCCTGAAGGGAGATGTAACCAGAACCCCTCTGTGCTGCAGATTCACAATCTGTTACACGGTTTAGGAACCATTGGGATTCTAAAGGCAGTAGCAAGCAAGACTGAGGCCTCATGTAGACAGACCTCGGGCAAAGCATGTGGCTGGGTGGAGAAGATGGGGTGAGTGCTCCTCACCCCTCACCTCTCCATAGTAAGTAACTATGGCTCAGTTAAGGTGCACTGAGACTGTGTGGGCTGTATGGAGGCTGTGAGCTGGCCCAGTTTGTGCAAATTTTCAGACATCGGTCAGAATAACTGGCAACCAGGTCATCGCTTCAATTGGTTATTGACTCAATGCACGTACTATCTAGACACGACCAAGAACTAGAGGCTGACAAGGACCTTGTGAGCACAGAAATCAGATCTAAACATCTCATCCTTTGGTTTTAACCCATTCTTATTCAGTTTGAATTGATTTTCAATACTAGATAAATACCATATAACTGACCTCATAGAAGTTCCAACTAAATGTTTCAACCAAAGTCCCAAAGTCTTCCTATACAGCATGTTTTTGTACGCCACATTTCTTATCTATTAATATCATGTTGGAGCTTTTCTGGATTTCCATTGCTTATCAATAGTTAAACTTGCCTGAAATAATACTCAATTATATAGTAAATTAATATACCTTACGTAAACAACTTTCATTGTATATTATCAGTGGTATAATGGCTCTGTGTCCTTTACTAACCCTATGATAATGAAATATTTAATGTATTGCTTCAGAAGCTTCCATTTTTCATTACAAATGTTTAAGCTGATGTAATATTTATATATCACTGAATTCATGCATTTGCTGACAAGGAGCTTTTCCTCTCTTCGTCTCCTAATAATCAATTACTGCCCTCTTTTCTTGCCCATATAATTTGGATAATGCTGCATTAAAGCTTTTATCATGCTAAACACAACATTTGTTTAGCACAGCCTAGTGCTATGGAATGAATAGTTTCTGAATCTGCGTTGAACACATTTTTATTCAATGAAGCTTAAGAATCTGCATTTAGGCTCTTTTAGGATCCATTTATTTCTACTAACAAGGTTTATACAATTTACTTATATTTATTAAAAACATGAAATTCTAGAATTATTTTTTTTTTCAAAGAAGATGACTATGATACATAATACAGTGTAGTTATAGTAGAAATAAATTGTTATAAGAATTTTGTACAGTATAAGAGAAATTATCTACCACCAGGATGAAGGACTGGGGGGCTTATTTACTAAGGGTCGTGGATCGCACTTTTGTCGGACTGTTCATGGTTTTCGGTATTTGCGCCACTGGGACAGGTATTTAGAAGGGGATTGTGGCGAGGCTGCGCTGGCTTTCATGCAATAGCGAATTCAGACTGAGCGCGGAATTTAACTTGCAATATGTAGCAAGACAATGCATTTGCTTACACCAAGAAGAAGGTTAATTCTGGCGGACCTGAGAGGGGAAGCGACACATTCAGGATATCGGACACATGATCTTAGTTAATCGCGGCACAGTGCATTATCGTTGGACAATGTACTTTGGGTGAACTCCTCGGACAGGTAAGTAAATATCCCCCTGTATGTAAATGAGTCTGAAGGGCTCCAGGTTCCATTAACAACTATGGAGCCTGGAGCCCCTCAGGCTCATTTGCATACAATCATACATCCTGGTGGTAGATGCCCTTTAAGTCTTCTTCTTAACTATAATTCAACTGTCTAGTGCAACATGCAACACACGTAAGCTACATATTTAGTGTGAGAACTGAACTGGATCCTGTCCTAGGAGATCAGGAAAGGCTTAAGGAGCTTCAATATACGTTTGTATTTTTAGTCGGCATAATATATATTTTTTTTTTAAAAAAAGGAGAAATTCCCTGTATAAAATTGCCTCCATACATTGCAGAATATGACTCTTATTTAGGCCTTAAATAAGACTGGGATGTCTTAGAGTTTAGGATTGATGATCTATGCTTTTATGATTGGTGGGTCAGACCGATCACATCACAACCACCAATGAGCTGATTGAGGGGTCTTTATTTTGTTGAATAGCCACTTGAATATTCTCTAGTGGCTGTGCATAAACAGAATGCAACTTATAATCTTTCCTCCGACTAACACATCCCATCCACTGGACATTTCAATCACAATTAATGTCTTCACACTTTCATTGGTTTCAAAAATTCCTTCCTTATCCTTCAAGCCCTGCATCCAGGCTCTGACTCCAACCTATTGCCTCCACTTCAAGAACTCTTACATCTGATCGTTCCTCAAACCAGAGTCTACAAATTTGAAAGTCTGTGGTTACATTATCTCCGACGTGGAATACTGCAGTATTATTCTCTGTGGTCTCCCAACCAACTCTGGCAAATCCATTTCTCTCCAAATTCTCATCCTGCTTTGTTTAGATGTTCACAAAACCTTCTGCTTTAATCTCCTACTTGGTAATCTTCTCGCAACCATCTCCAGATCTTCTCCTGTACATCCCCCATATTAAAACTTGTAAGTGTCACCCAAATTCCAAACATGACCAAAAACTCAACTGTTTACAGTTACCTACAACACTCAATAACCCCACTTTCCCTCAACTAGTGTTTCCATCAATCTTCATCTCAATTCAATTTAGTTTTACGTAATTTGGATCCATCTCTATGGATCAAGACTGGGCTCTAGTAAATGATAATTTGTGTACAATATGAGCTGGTATTTTATTATCCACCAAAAAAGATGAGAGTACCGAAAGAGTACTAACAACTAAATAAAGGTAAGTATTTTAATCCATCATTGAATTGTACATATAATAAATGAAATCACATGGAGAACAATTCAAAATGTAAGACAAAAATTACTAACTAAAAAGTGGGCGACATGAAGCTCCTAAGCGTAAACCAATAACTGACTGATGATCAAGAAATAAATAAATGGAGAAAATACCACTTATAACATGTCTCCATATACCATATTTTTCGGACTATAAGGTGCACCGGATTATAAGAGGTACCATCAATAAATGCCTGCTAAAACATCTAGGTTCAAATATAAGGCGCACCAGATTATAAGGTGCACCTGATTGTAAGGATGAATTACCAGCAGGTGGCAGACCTGTGCACAGTTCAAGATGTGTTGTCTGTAAGTACGGTTCATATATAAGGCGCACTGGACTATAAGGCGCACCTGTGATTTCTGAGAAAATCAAAGGATATTTTGTGTGCCTTATAGTCTGAAAAATACGGTATGTGTCTCCAGTATGAACTATCGGTGTAATAACAATATACAGCTAGAAATACATAGATAACAACGGAAGCAATAATGGAGACAAGTACACAGGTAATCCTAAATTGCATAGAGACCTATGTTAGTAATGATGTACCACCTCCATTATATCCCATAGATAATTTTGCAAAGTTGGCATTGTGATGCCTTCTATTATGTATGGATCCTGTTATACATGTTTACAAATGCCAAAAACAGCGTTTCTATAGATGAGCGTCCCACATTTTTCATTTTAAAGCTCCTATTTTAATCTCTAATTTCCTTTCATATTGTGTAAGTATAGGTACCAACAGGTTCATTCATTGTAAATGCTTAAATTGTAGGAACATGTGAAATTGCTTTAACTAAAAAATCATTAAACAGCTTGCTGATGCTTTGCAGATATAGTGTTGTTAATGAGCGTTTCTCTTATTTAAATAAGTCTAAATTGAAGACACATCACAAGGAAACGTAATTAGTTATCACAGTCAAATACACAGCTCTGCTTCAAAGATTCATTACCAGACACCTTTCCTTGGAGAAAGTATTGGGTTAATGATAAATGTTTTTTTGGAAGTCTCCATCCTTTAAATAGTACTAAGTGAAAGTATAACCCGACCTGTGTATATTTTAGGGTCATGTTCAGATTTAGAACTTAAATGTTCATTAACTATTTCACAAACACTGCATAAATCAGTACTACTGGTTTATTATCCTCCATACTTTTCTCCTAATCTGCTTTTCACTCTGAAATGTGAATTGCTGAATTCCATCTAGCTAGCAAGATAGACAGAAGTTCACTTAAAGGAAATCTTCCATTTATTTTTATGCATTTTAAACCAAACATTCCTTGAGAATGCAGTAGCTACACTGATGCAGAAACATATCTTATTTAATCACTGAACAAAGTGGTTTTGCTCAAAAAACAATTATAAAATTCAGGACCTTGAGAAAGCTGGGTGCCTACATAAACACATCACACATAGAGCTTCCTGCACTGTCCAGACAGGACTAATCAACCTGAGCTGGATGACTTATACACAGAAGCTGAGGGATGATGAAGCGATTGATTACTTCTGTCTGTCAGAGACAACACAATGATTACATATTCTTGGCTTAGGCTGGGCAGGACAAGGCTGAAGCAGTGTATACTAGGGGTAAGAGGAGAAGCGCTGAGCCAGCCAGAGGAGCAACATAGCCTCATTATTATAATTTTATAATAGTTTTTTTCAGCAAAACCACTCAGTTCAGGGATTAAACAAGATATATTTCTGCATCAGTGTAGCTACAGCATTCTCAAGGTATGTTTGGCTCATAATTCATAAAAACAAATGGTAGATTTCTTTTAAAAGTCAGGGCCAGTTCACACCTTATTTATTTCCTAAGTTTTTTGAATCAGTAATTCTAAGTAAAAGCCAGGAGCAGCTGAACATCTGCGATATGTGAAAATCATTCCATGATTCTGTATGTAAGTGTAATCCATCTGGATTTGGCTCAAGATAAAAATAATCATTGAGAAATAATATGATATTCATAGAGGTACTGTATTACCTGTTTTAGTGCTGTATTAGGGCTTTGTATCTCACCACACCTTCACATTTGGTTAAGAACTCAAGGTAACTTTTAGGAACTGAGTCCTTGAAATTGCTGAATCTGGACATTAGTGGTTCTTGAGTTTTCATTCCTAAATTGCAAAATGTATTTCATTTGCTGAATCATAACCACATTTGCCTATACTGGGAGGGATTCTCTAACAAATCTGCAGCATATAAAACAGTTGTAAACCCCTATTTTGCTCTTATTATTGCTTGATGTTCTAGTGCTACTAATGATGAACTTCTCTGCTTGTTCCATTAGCTGTGGATGGAGGATTTTTGGTTAATGTGTGTGAGCCGTTTCTTAGCTCCGCATACTAAGGTCCTGGTCCCTGGTATCCAGCATTTTGGCCTTTATTGAACTACAAACACTAATAGTGGTTGTAAACTCACCTCCTGGATGCACAACTCCAAAAAGAAGGTCTCCTTTTTATTCCTCCAATAGCAAAAATAAAAAAAAACGAACAAAGGCCGGACTCTCCTTACCATAAAGGTGCAGTCACAATTTTATTAGTGGCCTTTATTCTAATATATTTGCTTCTGGATTTTATGCCTGTATAAATCTTGTTCCTTCAAGTTTTAACACCTGCTCCTGGGTGTATCGCCTAATATGTTCAGTAGGGATGAGTGCTCGCCTAAGTCAGCCAACCTTGAATAAATGCCCCATTTGGGAGCCTGAACCTAAACACACACTTAACACCCATGACTGATGCTGAAAGGAATGGCAGAAGCTTTTAAATTTTGGCATAGCGCTGCCATTTTCCCTAAGATCCCCATTCCCCATGCAAGCACCAATTATGCGTGTTAGCCATGGGTGTGAAAAGCTAGTTGATGGGCAGCTCAGCAGCAGCAGCACAAAAAACCCTACATTCATGCTAAGGTCAGAATTTGGTGGCCCAAACCCACAATGTATGTCACGGCAGTGAACATTGTGGCTCGGGTCCGCTCATCACTAATCCTCCTGGTTCTGTGTCTCGAGCCTTTGCCCCATTGTTGCTCCTTCCAGAACACCTCCTCTTCCCTTTTGATGTCACATCTGTCTTTCCAATGTCTTCCAAATTCTACTCTACTAGATTTTTCAGTTTGTTTTTGGACAGTCCACTCATTCGCGTTTTGCGGTTCTAGGGTCCACCCCCAATTCTTCTTATTTACATGAGGATACTGCCTTACTTTAATAAAGAATTGTTGCACCCTGTATAATGTTAAAATCTACAACACAACCACTAGGTAGTCGCAGATTGACACGTATAGGATATTACTGTGCTACACAATGCTGCAAAACAATGAGGCAGATTTATCAAGCTGTCTAAAAGTCAGAATATTCTTAGTTGCCCATGGAAACCAATCACAGCTCCCCTTTAAAATATTCATGAGCACTGGTAAAATGAAAGCTGAGCTGTAATTGGTTGCCACGGGACAACTTGATAAATCTGCCCCAATATATTTTTTTTTGTACACACATATCTCAGACATGTGAAGGTGAGGAAGGAAATGTAAGGAAGGAAAATAATAATTTCAATAATACAGTTCATGAGGCTCCATATACTTGTCATAAGGACAAACTTAAACCAATAATCCGATGTTGGCAAAACTTTTGTCATGGAGGTGAGTAAACCATTCTCTTCTCTTCATCCTAAACTTCTAATTAACAAGTTTTAAAACTCCTCCAACATTAATAGGGTCATGATGCCTGGAATTGTTTATGCATTTAAATGTCTTCTTTGTATTCTTGCAGTGGCACAGAATGCATTATTCCCTCTTTTTTTTGTTTGTGTAGTTATTAACAAGTTGGAGCACATCCTCTGGGAAATTAAAGGACAAATATGCCCTATTTTTACACAAGTACAATCTATTTTCTTGTAAAGTAGGATTTTACATCCAAGATTGATAATACATTCATTAGCAGTGTTGTTGTATATCCTACTAACCCCTGTTCAACACAAATAAGCGGATATAAAAGCTCTGGAAGTGATAGATAACTTGTAACCTATTAGGTTAGAGATCTGTATGAATGTGGTTGGAAGGAATGTTGTATGGAATAATACATTGCTATTTCTTTATTCATTATGCAGCGCTTCCAGGTACTGAGAGTTTGATTTGGTTTAATTATTTATATATAACTGCAAAACACATTCCCAATTTATGGGATTTTGGGGGTTTTAGATTACAATAGGTCATTTTGACTTTTTTACAATGTTGATCCTTAGGCTTAATGGGCCTAAAGTGCAATTCATATTTTAATCTTTATTAGAAACAACAAGACAATGCAAATACACATGACACAATAAAAACAATTAAAACGATGCCAACGTATATATGAAATACAGACAAGGTGGACCTTTTCCAACACCACATGCTTATAAGGTATTAATGTTTAGCCAAATGTATCCACCTGCAAACCCTAATCAAAAAAATCTGCCGTGGCATGAAGAGCTGTACACAAAAAAAATAATACAAACTTCGCAGGTAAATCTGGTTTAAACAAGAACAAGCTGACCCAAAAGTACAAAGATAAATATTTCCTATCTATGAGTATGAAGAAAGTATACAGGTCACATCACTGATTTCTAAGGTACACATTAAATAAGCGGCTATGCTAAGCCAGATATCCTGAGCATGCAATATTGAGCCCAAAAGGGGCAGGCATAGGGCATAACACAGGTTGGGGTTTGGGGGGTTTCTGTCTTGCCATTATTAAGTGTACCTTAGGAACCAGGGGACCTACTACAGTACATACTCCCATATAGGGGATATTTATCCTTGCACTTTTTGGGTCAGATTGTCCTTACTTAAACCAGATTTCTGTCTTTTTTAATTTATAAATTTATAAATAAAGTAACACATATGCAGTTTTAGTCTTATTACCCAAAAAAAGAAAACACTGGTTAGATTTTACTGTGAAACAGTTTAAAATTGAGTCTTCTCACAAGACTAAATTTGGTACAAGATCCAAAGAAGCTTGCTCAATCTCTGACTTTCATTACATGTTGTTGCTCTATATCGTAAGCAATACTGTATATTATAAACCTTGAGTCTTATCAAGAATCCTGTTGGGAAGTGTTTAACATCCATCAACCCAAATTAGGTTGTCTTCTTCTGCTCTGGTTGTCTGATGGGCCAGTCCAACACTGCAATTAGGCCCGCTTGATAACCTCTGCTAGCTGATTTGGATTTTCTGTTCATAACTGGTTTTCTGCAGCTCCTACTGGTAATTCTTCTGATGTAGCAACTTTGACTTGTACACTCCACTCATTGACTACCCCTGTTATCTATCAGGTCACCTGTTCTAAGGGCACCTCCTGTCCACCAGCTTATTCTTCCAAAGCAATGTGTGTCCTGTTTGAGGAATTTCTCAAGTGGCCATTACATTACCCACTCCATTCCATTATTTTGTGAATTGTAATATAGTATTGAACTGATTTCAAGAAATAATGGAGTATTGGACCCCATCGTAGCACATTTAAATTTCTTTTCAGGTTGATCTACAGGGTGCTAATAGTTTTCATAATGTAATATGTCTGAATAAGACTTAACATAAAGAAAAATTACAACAGGCAAATGTGTTGTAACCCCCATTGAAGTCAATGGGAGACTCGAGCATTTTTCAAGGGGACCAAGGTCTGCACAGGGAAGCTTGGCCAAACACCGGGAACCTCAGAAAAGGATGGAAACACCCGGAAATGGCCAGGAAACAGCAGGGACAGCATGCATGGATGCCTCTGAGGCTGCTTAATATCGCACCATTATGCCAAAAATATGGGCAACAGCATGGCCATGACAGATGACGATGAAGCTAATCGGGTTCGTTATTCGAGACGAGCACTCGAGCATCGGGAAAAGTTCGTCTCGAATAACGAGTACCCGAGCATTTTAGTGCTCGCTCATCTCTAGTAGTCACCAGAAAAGGTTTTCACATCACAGGTGTGTCGTGTCAGGTTTAATATGTGCTGCCTTCTAAATAGAGTTTGGACAATCAGGTGCGTTGGGCAGGAGTCAGTTGGATACAGAGCGGATAGTCCTACTGAATAGACTGTTAGAACTTGTATTATGGCTAAAAAAGCAGCTAAGTAAAGAAAAACGAATGTCCATCATTACTTTAATAAATGAAGGTCAGTCAGTCCTAAAAATTGAGAATACTTTAAAAGTGTCCCCAAGTATAATTGCAAAAACCATCAAGTGCTACAATGAAACTGGCTTACATGAGATCCGCCCCGGGAAAGGAAGACCAAGAGTCACCTCAGCTGCGAAGTATAAGTTCATTTGAGTCACCAGCCGTAGAAATTGCAGGTTAATAGCTGCTCAGATTAGACACCAGGTCACTGCCACATAGAGTTCTAGCAGCATACACATCTCTACAACAACTGTTAAGAGGAGACTGTGTCCAGCAGCCTTCATGGTAAAATTACTTCTGGGAAACCACTGCTAAGGACAGGCAACAAGGAGAAGAGACTTGCTTGGGCTAAAGAATACAAGGAATGGACATTAGACCAGCTGAAATCTGTGCTTTGGTCTGATGAGTCCTAATTCAAGATCTTTGGTCCCAACCACCGTGTCTTTGTGTCACACAGAAAAGTACATCATTTGTTCCTGACTCCCGCCCCCCAGTTCTGTTGCAAGCCTCCGCGCTGATATCACCAAATCCCAATTGCTGACCAAATCCTCGGCATCGTGTGCTAAATAAATCATTACTAACCCCTTAGTATTCCCCTGGTTTTCAAGACTTTCATAACCCTGTGATTCTAGTGAACCTCACATGATTTATACAAGACAACCACGAGTGAGAACAGTGTTGGGGGTGGCTAAAATGTAACCCCTGCCTTGAACCCCTGCGAGGACGTCTACATAATCTAATACCTCATCACCAATCACCATAATACCATCAGCTAAGGAGTTAGAAATATGGCCATCGCGTCACAGCGATGGTTAGACACCTTAGGTGGAATTTATCTATATGTCGGAACGTCAAACTGTTTGTGCCCATCGCATCCAATCAAGTTTTAGCTTTCATTTTTCCCACAGCTTTTCATAAATTAAGGCTAGCTCGAGTGGTTCCATTGGCGAACTAAACCCTCTTCTGATAAATATTCCCAGTGGTGTCTCCCTCTACCCATGGCCAATTGTATATATCTTTAATTGGTCCCCAATCTGGCCATGAGTAGTATTACAAACACTGTTCGTTCCATCTACTCCGTTGCTTTTGAAATATCTAATGTAAATTATATTGTAACTGGTGTCCGTGGTTCATTATCAACAAAAGACTAAAACTTCCACATCATTCAATACTATATCATAATAAATGATTGTATATAGGATTATAATGTCGCTGCCTGTCCCTCTATCTCCTTAAATTCTTCATTTAGATGAGGAGGGACAATCAAATGTTGCGATAGTTCATGAATAACAGTTAAGCTCTGCTTAAAGCACCTTTGAGACAATAAAGAAGTCAATATGCTCATTTTTTCAGGGATTAGCACAAGACTAGTGGGCATGTATAGGTGGGATTTCTCCTGACTTAGCTCTTTTTCTGTCTCTAAGCCATTGAAAATCGCACATTTTGAGCAGTGGCAAGAATTAGCGATTACCAATAGCGGCTACAACCCCCTCCCACACCATGTAGCACAGAGAGTGGAGTGGGTGGAGGGGGTGTGCACGGGGTGTTTTTCCTGAAGTTGCCTTCAATTTACCTTTGGTTCTTGTTTTTTACACAGAACAATCCTAAGCCTCTTGCCGTATAATCCATCTCCCCCCTCTGCCAGCAATATATAAACAAGAAATAATACAACTGATCAACCAAATAAAAATTGTTAAATATACAATCATTTTTATTTCATACAATTAAAAACTAGGACACACCAAAATGGAACAAACCAGGTGATGGTCTAACAAACGCACTACTTATCGATATATAAGCACAACGCTATAAATATTGAGTCCCAGTGCGCATGTAAAGCCCCTGCCCTCCATTTCTTTTGTGAAAGAATATCACCTTACCTGCTACGAAAGCCCTGTGTATGGTTCCCCCTCACTGTTTCACACCTACCGCTCTTTGTCAAGTAGAATTCGGACCTCCTTCGATCCTTGTTTATTAGTATGACCTGTCCTTTCTCATCTGCACCTTATTCTAAAAGAGGAATTGTCTGTTCGAAGTTACGTTGCACTTATGACCATTTGACGCCAGATGGGGCAGCATTTCCTTACCTGTCCGAGTCGTGATCCCCGGTGTCGTGCCCCGACGTTGCTGCACTGTGTCGTAATCCTGCGCCCGGATTTCCTCAATGTTCCGGCTTTTCCTTCCCCCGCTCAGCTCCGCCTGAGTTTCAATCTTCGTCTCCGTGCATGAAGATGCTTGGGCAATGCACGCAAAGCGTTTGAAATGTAAAATCCCGCGCTTAGTCTGACCGTCAGATCGTGCCGATTCTGGCCACCGCAATTTGTGTCGCATGAAGCCGGCGCAATTGCAACACAGTCTGATTGCGCCTACAATCCCTGTCCGCGATCACCTAAATCGGAAAGCGCCAACTAAATGCGGCCGCTGAACCCTTAGGTAAATAACCCTCAATCAGTTGCTTATAATAACATTAGACTCAATATTAAGTGTTTATACGATTTGTAGGAACTTGGTGATTTTTTTTCCCCCCTGTGGTTATACCATCGCCTGGTTTGTCTTTACTTTCTCTTTCATATCAAATTAAGTATGTTTTTTTGTTTCTATGAATAAGATGATGTATTTTTTTATATTGTGTTTTGTTTGTTACGGTGTACTTATTTACTTGTTTGTACCTCTGTTGGACCCTGTTTGTACCCCTATTAAATTAATTAATTTTAATTAATTTTCTTCAAGAAAACTCTAATGTCTGGTTAACATTGTCTATGTGACCAGATAAAAATCCTGGTTACTGCTAGCACAGTATATTTTTGCATCAAGTGGTTTCATGGGTTTTCGCCGGCGTCAGCTAGACAATCTGGTGGCTTTTACACCCTCCAAATTTCTATTTGAGCCTCCCACGAGGCACTCTGAGTCCAAATATTCTGGAAGATGTCCATGAACTTCACTTTATGGAAATTGTAGTCGACTCAACCTTTTGCATGTCTATATTCCTATAAACTTGAGACACAAGATATACGACCCTTTAAGAAAAAAAAAACATTTGTAGAATTTTTTTTTTATTCTATTGAGCCTCTTTTGTCCCGATCGCCTTCATATCTTGGTGAAACTTCTTGTAATAATTTAACATTCTTGTAACAAAGGTACTTTTATAATAACATTGTTAAATGGAGGAAAGTCCTGGCGGGCAGAAGCCCAACGATCCCCGCCGACAGCCCGACGCGTGGCCCCGACTCTCCAGGGCAGGGGTGATCACGCAGACTTTCCAGCGGTGGCCAAATCATGTATATAAGAGATATCCAACACCATACATAAACAAGAAAGAGATGACTGCACTCCACGTGTGGCACCTGTCTGTTTACGCCCCTGCAAATGCTTCCCCACCATAATGGACGCTTTCGATTGCGTTTGGCACCGGTGAGTGCCGCATCCTCTTTTCTATGTTTATGTATGGTAATGTTATCCATATTTGGGGTACAATCCGTACACCAGTAAAATTGACTATAGCCTGTTATTGAAATTTTTGTTCTTAAAGAGCCCCTTAGTTGACAGGCATCTTTCAAATCCTTTAAGAAGCCCTTCTATATGAAGCAACAACCGGTTCCTGAGCTAGCTACATTCTTGGTGTGGTGTAAAATGCAAAATGTCATGTATCAAATACTTATTTTCCCCCACTTGTTTCATCCCCAAGAGTGCACTCTGAGCCACTTTGCCTTTCATGCACCATACTTTTCCCCAACCTTTATCAATGCCACCCTTGGTAAACATAAGCACAATGCATCTAAAATACCTTATAGAGCCAAAATGTGTTGCTGTCCAATCTTTTCATACTATTGAAGAGCTCTTTTTTAATTAGTTTACTAATTCTCTTGCCATAATTTTACCTGTCATCTGAGCGTTTTCTTTCTACTGAATCGTGTTGCAATAAAGCCACTTTCAACCTTGTGCCATGCAAGTTATGAAAAAGTTTGTCATAGATTAGTCTCCATGTACCGCAATTTATTTCTTCATCACCCAGCTATACACCTTATTGTCTACTTACCTCAATAGCACTATGAAGCCTCTGGATGTTCACTTGTTCCCCCCCCCCCGCTGGGAACATGGTCTTATGAAGCAATTTATAAGTTTGGCAATAGTAAAATTGCGCATCAAATATGAATATGTGTTTGTTACATCACCCTCATATCAGCAGTATCATTTTTTGGTGGTTACACATATACTCTGTTCCGACTTTCATACAAACTCGAACTTTACAGAACCCTGTTATAAGAATCACACATTTTGACCTAATGACAGGTATCCCTTGCTTTTTCATACTTTTGACCAGTATTGTTTGTTTCATTACTATGTATCACTCTCTGCTTCGACTCATTTTCAAAAGTATACATAAGTAAACTTGGCCTCCTCCCAGCAAATTGTCGGTCAGGTGTCCCAAATTCACCAGGTTCGTTAGTCCATAATTATCTCCTCACTGCTCTGCAGCGACTTCCCCTCACCCGCCCTTCCTCATCAGCATTCGCTGGCCCCACGGCTTACAACAGCAATCTGCTTCCGCTCTTTTCGTGTCATGGAGGATGGAAAGAGCTAGCAGTGTGCGTCAAGCGGAGATGTGAAATGATGATCGGCAACCCAGGGCTAAGGGCTGTCCACATGACTCAATCATTGGGTCGTGTGCCGAGGGGAGCCAGATGTACTTAATAATAAACGCAGAAAGGGTTAATTGTAAAGCATGATGTGACAAAAGAGTATTAAAACATTCTATGGAACCTTCCATTAGGTGAAAATGAAATCCAAGGTTCCCTTTAATGAGTAAACCTACAGAAGCTATTTGTGTTCATAAGTTCATACGCCTGTCTATACCTGATCTTCCTACGTTCTAATGATTACGGTTCCCATTTGGGATTTCAACAATTTTGCAGCACTTTTAGTTCTTTATTTCGTTCTCCCTGGCCATTTGGTAATTCTGGATTCAAGAATCTTGTCGGCTAGCAATGCAAAAGTATCTAGAGAGTTCTGCGTATTTGCTAAGGAAAAACCCGAGGAAAACAAGAGCAACTTCTAAATCCTCATCACACACACAGGCCGTGCCTTGACTATATAGGTGAGCTGGACTTTTAATGACACACTCTTCTCAGTCTGGCAGATGCCATTATTTTCAATACCACCTTTCTCTGGAACATTATGTAGTCCTACAGATAAGGGACTACTGTATCAGCTTCATATAATATTCCTCGCTACTGTTCTTAAAACAAGACCCTAAGGAACAGATCTAAGATGAATGAAAATGATCAGACTAATTCTACGATAATGCTTTAAGTAGAGATGTACATAATTAAACTTTAGTGGAGGTGTACATGGAACAGACCTTTAACATAGAAACGTAAGAACCTTTGTATGGAAAATCACAGAATAGAAAATTCCAATTTATCATGATAATTAACGTCCAGAGTAGAATAATCATAATAGGTGCATATTTGAAAGCCAAGTTGTATTAAGGTGTCAAGATCATGTCACAGACCTTTTTTGGAACCTGGAAAAAATATGTGTCAAATCTTATCAAAAGGAAATTGGGTCACTTTCAGTTTACTGAAATAACTTTGGAGCGTTGGAGAGTTTCATCCACATGGAAGGATATCTTCACGAAAGCAACAAATACCGGCGCTTTGTCTAACAAGGAGTTTGACCATTCAACTATGACCCCTTCTTCATTTTTTTAGATGTGTTGTAAATTCCCCTTATTTTTATACCCCGTTATGTTAAAAAACCATGGGCCCAAAAAACAACATGGCCACTTGTCCATCCTCATGACAGTAATTTGAAAGGCATGTCCCCGGCGGCAATCCTGTAAAAATGCTGTCAACCATTTGCTCTAGGATGTAGCTCTTGATGACACCACAGGGAGCAGCGATCCTCTGTAAAATGTTAGTGCAGCATTTAGCCGTGTAAAATGGGGATTGGTCTAGGCACAGAATCACAGGTGTTACCCATGTGGGTGTGAGCGCACCCAAACCCAAACCCAAACAGTCCACTCTTCTCGCGTCAATTCAATAATATTTTAAAAATCTTGATTTCTTGCGTTTTACGTGCCTTTGAGCCTTATAATAAGTTTAGACTTCCTTTCTTGAACTATCACTATGCACTCATTTAAAGATCTGCTTTAAAGGACTATGCTCTACTATTGGTGACATTGGTGTCACCACTAAGACACTTGAGGTCTTGAAGATAAGACACACCTCTGTTTAGAAAGAACCCTTTAAGAATCAGGCACTAATTTAGTTGTTTTAAATCCAAACAAATTAATAGTCCCCCCCCTGGACCAGAGCCATTCTCATGAGCTTTTAAGGCTTTTTTTCATGAAATGAATTTTTAAAATATGAAAAGGAGCCGCCAGGGCTCCTGTGAATTCACAGAGCCGTTTATGGCAACCGCCACAAACCATCGCATATTAGTCCATGTTTACCTATATCCGATATGCCCAATCCTCATCCCTCCCGTTCTGTCATACCAGGACCCTTGCGCTCAAATGCTTTGTTTTAAAAGAAGACCAGTTTCATAAAATAATCATAACAGCAACATTAAAATGACGTGTTTCAGGAGTTAGTATGCTTGGGTTCAGAACCCTAAATCCATGTGGTGATTTCTTTAAGATCACTCCTGTTTTAATATGCACTCACACCTGTGTTACAAGCGTCGACATTACCGTGCATTTTCCAAACAGCATTTTTTCTGTAAAAATTAAGATCAATGTCTAGAAGTCTTTGTTTGCTGAAGGTTTATACTTTGGAGGAATGTTGATCAAATCCACTGCTGGATATCTTTTTCTGATTGCCCGTGGTCCCTCCTTTTAACAGTTTACCCAAGACTCACAAAGACAATGTTTCGACCCTAAAATTTCAATACCTCGTATCGCCTTCCGTATCCATCACTCATTGAAAGATTGTGCAATTGGTTTGATACAGTTCTATAATCTTTGTCCCGGCTCTTACCTTTATTTATATCAGGTGACAGTAGAGTGTCCTAATATCATGAACAGCTAGGGGGGGTGAAATCGAATTGTGTAGGCTCCCTTGCTAATTCACCCACCGCACTCTGTCCATACCTCATCTTACACGATCCTAATAAATACCATGTCTCACCATTTGTGACAGTACAGAACTCTGGGTTTATGTTATGTATGGAATTTATTGTTAATATCCTCATTTTTTCGTCGAACTATTTTTGTTCTTTAATTCCCCCTTGTGCCTACAAAAATCTGGTTGTCTTATCGCGCCAGCTTCTCCCCGACATTGGCCTAATCTCTATATGGCACATATGTGGACTCCCTTGATTTTTCTGGCACTATCCTTTTGCCATGTCCATTGTCTGTGCAGTAGATATATCATACGATCTCCTTAACCCCTCTTAAGGACGCCAGGTTATTTTCGGCTGATTTTCTCGCTCTCCAACTTCCAAAAAACTCCTCACTTGTTCCATTTTTTACGTGGACAGAGACCTTGTGAGTGCTTATTTGTTCGTAACAATTTACTTTCCCGTGATTTATTTATTTTAACCTGCCGGTAACTGCGAAGCTGAAAAAAAATTCCATGTCAAAATGTGGAAAAGTTGAAAAAAAAACCTGCAGTCAATCAGACGTGTCTTGTGGCTCACTTTTTTTCCGCCTTTCACTCTTACGCTCCAAACAAAACATACCTACTTTATTCTTGTGTTGGTGCGAATTCGGCGAGGATGTGCCAAATTTATACCGTTTTATGCGTTTTAATAACCTTTCAAAAATTAAACTATGTGTACAAAAAAGAACAAAACATTTTTGCGCTCCTTCTGGACCTACTAACTTTTTCATACTTGCGCACAGAGATGTGGAAGGGGTCATTTTTTGCAACAATGAAGCAACGTTTTTCATTGCTACATTTTGAGGTCTGTGCGGACAGGTTTGATCATTTTTTATTTCATTTTTATGTTTTAAAAAGGTCGCATTCTCCCATTTAGGGACATTTGGCGGCATTTCCCTCCCTCCTTTCCCGCCTCGGAGTCACCGCCGCCGTAACCTTTTTTAATATTTTGATAGATCGTGCTTTTGGGGATGCGGCATACCTAATAATTTGTTTCTGTGATTTTTACTGTTTGTTATGATTTCTATATTCCGTTCTACCTAGGGAAGGGGGGTGATTCAAACGTTTATATTTTTATTATTTTTTTTTATTTTTTAAACGTTTTTTTTTATTTTTCTTATCCTATTTTTTCAGACGCATCTAGGTAATGAACCCTTTACTGGGCATAATCGCTCCTCCTAGTCTACTGCAATCTACAGTATTGCAATATATGGCATTTTTGCAGGTCACATACAATGAGCCACTGGCTCATTGTAACGAACCTGCAATAAACCATGTAGCCTCGTGGTCAAAAGAAGACCCGAGGCTACCATGGTAACCGGATCGCGCCCCCTAGTGACTTCGGGCAGGCTGGCTGATCAAAAAAAAAGATGTGCAGCGCCCGCGGCGTTTAAGGGTTAATAGCCCGAACGGTGCAAGCACCGACCGCGGTTATTAGCGGTGGGGGTTTGTGCAAAATGCAAAAACCCCCACCTCTGTTATGAAAGGCACTCAGCCCGTGAGCCCTCTTCATACATCCCTTATACCTCTGCGCCGTAGAGCGACGGCGCAGAGCGTTAAGGGGTTAACATCTACACCTTCAGTGAAGTTTACTTATTCCTATGACCATATCCAATCCATTTTTAGACATTGAACTCCATGGTGAAGTCTTACCGTCGATGACCCAGTGTGGTCTAAAGCATATTGTTGATTGCTGTAAATGCACACCCTACATTATATTTCACTTCATAGTGACGCATCACTGTAATTATTTTTTTGAACACAGACTCTTCATTCAAAGAGTTTTCTGTTTTTCAGGACTATAAAATTGTAGATTCACACTAAAGGTTATCAAACTATAACAATGAACACATGTGGAATATATAACTAACAGAAGTGTGAAACTACTGAAAATAGTCTTATATCATAGGTCTTCCAAAGTACCACCTTTTGCTTTGATTACTGCTGCACGCTCTTGGCATTCTCTTGATGAGCTTCAATTGGTGGTCCACCAGAAATGTCTTCCAACGTTAAACAATTCAGAAGTTCGTTTAGCATTATTTGTGCCTTTTGCCTTAACTTGCCGTCCACCTCACCCCAAACCATCCTCGATTGATTCAGGTCTGGGGTGAACTCGTGGATTGCCACGTTCATCGTCCCCCGCCATCACTCATCCTTCTGGGTCAAATCTGCCCTTTCACCGCTATGAGGTGGTGTTGTTGAGGGTCATGTGGTCCTATTGTAAACTATGATGGTCCACATGCCCAACCAGGTGGAAGAGCAGCTGCGGCTGCAGCGATATCGTGTGTTACCATGCTGGTTAAATAAATCCCCAACCGTGTCACCAGCAAATGCCCCCCCAACACCTCACAGCTAATCTCCTCCATGCTTCACTGTGATAGCCAGGCATGTATAGGAGTCCATTCATTCATACTTTTCTGTGTCACACAAAGCACGGTGGTTGGGGACCCAAAGATCGTGATTAGGTACTAAGATGAGTCGAGCAATAAAATCTCGGGTGGCTCGTTATTCGGTATACGACTTTTCCCGATGCTCGATGCTCGTACGAAGAACATCCCCACATTAGTCCTTGGAGAACCCGAGCAGTTTGTGCACACTACCCACACCTTAAAAACCGAAATATAATACACAGTTCCCCATGTTTCCATATGTTTTTACATTGTAAAGAAATTACATTCAAAAACCCCTATTTTCCACTTGTAAGGTGTCCGCCGTGTCTCCCGCAAGTTCCGGCATGGTGCTCGAACATCTGGATGTAAGAAAGGTTCTTCAATGTGTCGGCAATTAAATGTCGCTGTGTTCACTGTTTTCCAACGTTTTAACCACGTTTTTTATTTCGATTCTTCAGCTGTTGCAGATGTTAGCGCTGTCTTCTCCCGATTTGTCGAAGAAAGTGTGCGCAGCAATCAGCAATTAAGAATATGTTTATTTGAATGTGTTCTGCACTTAAATGCCTTTTTTCACAGTTGCACTGTTTTCTTCTATTCTTCACGTTGGCAGATGTTGCGCCGCATGTCTCACGCCGCTAGTTTGGGAGATACGCGCTAGACATCAGCAAGAGAAAATAAATAAAAACAGTGAAACCAGCATTTAGTGCAGATTGCAAGCAACACATTCAATAACACTATTCTGTACATTGCTGATGTTCGGCGCACATCTCCGAACTTATCGGAAACCGGGCGCGCACACCTGTAAATGAAGAATAAGGTGTTTTATTAAGTATTCCCCCCTCCCCCTTACATTAAAAACATCTGGAAACATGTGTTATTTGTTGAATAACATTAAACACTGTTCTACCACTGTCTTTTATTAATTTAATTTTAATTGCTCGAACCTCAGGCCGGCGAGATCTCGTCCATTACGAGCCGGTCCGAGTATGCTATAATCGACTGAGCATGTCATACTCGGGACCGAAGTATACTCCCTCTCTGAATAACGAGCACCCGAGCATTTTAGTGCTCGCTCATCTCTAGTCCTAATTCAAGATCTTTGGTCCCAACCACCGTGTCTTTGTGTGACACAGAAAAGTATGAATGAATGGACTCTACATGCCTGGCTCTCACAGTGAAGCATGGAGGGAGTAGCTGTGATGGTGTGGGGGGGCTTTGCTGGTGACACTGTTGGGGATTTATATTTAACCAGCATGGTAACCACAGCATCTTGCAGCAGCTGCTATTCCACCTGGTTTGCATTGGACCATCATTTATTTTTCAATAGGACAATGACCCCAAACACACCGGGGCACGGGGAGACATCGAGGGGCACGGGGAGACATCGAGGGGCACAGAGACATCGAGGGGCACGGAGACATCGAGGGACACGGAGACATCGAGGGGCACGGAGACATCGAGGGGCACGGGGAGACATCGAGGGGCACGGAGACATCGAGGGGCACGGAGACATCGAGGGGCACGGAGACATCGAGGGGCACGGAGACATCGAGGGGCACGGAGACATCGAGGGACACGGAGACATCGAGAAAGGGGGGCGAAGGAAAGAAAGACTAAATGAAATCAACCTAAGCACCCGCAATTGAAGAAAAGAGGGTGGCGAAAGGTTAACCAAAAAGAAAGAATACAAATACAAAGCAGTGAACAAGGGGAAGAGTGAAGACACAACAGGGCGCGGGGGGGGTTGGGAACAAATGCGTTTCTGCTCGGGGACCGGAAGGTGCTCACCATGACAGGTGAGGAAGAAGGATAAACGAAAAAGATAAAAAAAAGTGGAAGGGGCGGGGGGGGCCTGAGGCAGTAGACAGGAGGGTTGAAAGATGAAGGGAAACAAGGGAACTGGCGCGTGCCCCCGAGTCTCCCGATGCCCCTCGATGTCTCCGGGCCCCCGATGTCTCCTCCCCCGATGTCCCCTCGTGTCTCCCGTGCCCTCTCGATGGTCTCCGTGCCCCTCGATGTCCTCCCCTCGATGTCTCCGTGCCCCTCGATGTCTCCGTGCCCCTCGATGTCTCCCCTCGGCCCCTCGATGTCTCCCGTCCCTCGATGTCCTCCGTGCCCCTCGATGTCTCCGTGCCCCTCCGATGTCTCCGTGCCCCATCACGATCTGCCCGTGCCCCTCGATGTCTCCACTGTCCCCTGTGACCTGATGAACTGGCCTCCACAGTCACCAGACCTGAACTCAATCGAGATGGTTTGGGGTGAGCTGGACCGCAGAGTGAAGGCAAAAGGCACAAGAAGCTAAACATCTCTGGAAATTTTCTGTTGGAAGACTATTTCTGGTGACCACCACTTGAAGCTCATCAAGAGAATGCCAAGAGCGAGTAATCAAAGCAAAAGGTGGCTACTTTGAAGAACCTAGAATATAAGACATATTTTCAGTAGTTTCACACTTCTTTGTTAAGTATATAATTCCACATGTGTTCATTTATAGCTTTGATACCTTTAGTGTGAATCTACAATTTTTATAGTCCTGAAAATACAGAAAACTCTTTGAATGAGAAGGTGTGTTCAAAAACATATACAGTGATGCGGTCAGATGAACATACTGTTAGGGCTCTTTCACATTGGCATTGATGTTTAACCCCTTAACGCTCTGCGCCGTAGCTCTACGGCGCAGAGGTATAAGGGATGTATGAAGAGGGCTCACGGGCTGAGTCCTCTTCATACAGAGGTGGGGGTTTTCTTTGAATGAGAAGGTGTGTTCAAAAACATATACAGTGATGCGGTCACTATTGAAGTGAAATATACTGAGGGGTTATGTGCATTACAGCAATCAAAATCAACCACACTGGTCTCCACTGACTGTAAGTACCTTCACCATGGAGTTCAATGTCTAAAAATGGTATTGGATATTGGTCATAGGAATAAGTAAACTTCACGTTGAAGGTGTAGATGTTTAAGGAGACAGTTGATGATATATCTACTGCACCAGAGAATGGACATTGCAAAAGGATTATTGCCAGAAAATAAATGGGATTCCACCCAATGGGCCATATAGAGATTAGCCAATGTCGGGGAGAAGCTGGCGCCGATAAGACAACCAGATTTTTGTAGGCACAATGTGGAATTAAAGAACAAAAAAATAGTTCGACGAAAAATGAGGATATTAACAATAAATTCCTATAACATAAACCCAGAGTTACTGTACTGTCACAAATGGTGAGAAATGGTTAGACTAGTTGTAAGATGAGGTATGGACATAGAGTGCGGTGACATTGCAAGTGAGCCACCCATATTCCGATTTTCACTCCAATATCTGTTCATGATATTAAGGACACTCCTACTGTCCTGAATAAATACAGGTAAGAGCGTGACCAAAGATTATAGAACTTTATCCAACCAATTGCACAATCTTTCAGTGAGTGATTGGATACTGGAAGCAATAGGTCTGAATTTAGGGAGAAACATGTCTTTGTGAGTCTTGGGTAAACTGTAAAAGGAGGGACACACAGGGCAATCAGGAAAAAGATACTCAGCAGTGGATTTATCAAAAATTCCCAAGTATAAACCTTCATCAACAAAAGACTTAAGCCATGATCTTAATTTTTTACCTAGAAATAATCTGTTTTAACAATGCACGGTAATGTGAAGCTTGTACACAGTGTGAGTGCTATATTCAAAAAGAGTGATCTTAAAGGAAATCAACCACATGGATTTAGGGTTATGAACCCAAGCATACTAACCTCCTGAAACACGATCCATTTTTAATTTTGCTGTTAATGACTTATTTTTATGAAAATGGTCTTTTAAAAACAAGCATTTGAGCCTCAAGGGCTCCTGTGTATGTCACAGAAAGGGAGGGATGAGGTGGGCATATACGCTATATAGGTAAACATGAATAATATGCAGATTGGGGTGCCATAAAAGGCTTCTGTGACATTCACAGGAGCCCTTGAGGCTCATTTTCATATTTTTAAAAATTCATTTTCATGAAAAATAAGCCTTTAACAGCTAAATGAAGAATGGCTCCTGGTCCAGGGGGGGGCACTATAATTATGTTTGGATTAAAACAACTATATTTATGTGAATGATTTCCTTAAAGGGCTTTTCTAACAGATGTGTGTCTTATCTTCAAGCCATCAATGTCTTATTGGTGGACACCAAGTCACCAATAAGTAGAGCATAGTTCCTTTAAAGCAGATCCTTTAAATGAGTGAATAGTGATCTTTACAGAACAGGAAGTCTAAACTTATTATAAGGCTCAAAGGCAGTAAAACTGCAAGAAATCAAGATTTTTTAAATATTATTGATATTGACTAGAGAAGAGTGGACCTGTTTGGGTTTCGGTGTGCGCTCACACCCACTGGTAACACCTGTGATCTGTGCCAGCACCAATCCCTTATTTTACCCTGTAAATGCTGCTAACATTTTCAAAGGATCGCTGCTCCCCGTGGTGTGATGTAGGAGCTACCATCCTAGAGCAAATGGTGACAGCATTTTAAAAGGTATTGCCGACGGGGACATTGCCTTTAAAAATCCTACCGTAATGAGATGGACAGCTGGCCATGCCATTATACATAACGGGATATGTTTACTTTCTGCTCAAAACATTTATCCCTGGTATTAAAAATAAGAATTTACAACAAATCTAAAAAAATGAAGAAGGGTCATATGTTTAATTGTCAAACTCCTTTGTTTGACAAAGCTCCTTTATTTGTGCTTTAGTGAAGATAATCCTTAACCATGTGGATGAACTCTCCAAAGCTCCAAAGTTATTCCAGTAACTGAAAGTGACAATTTCATTTTTTTTAAGATTTGACAATATTTTTTCCATGTTCCAAATAAGGTCTGTGACCTGATCTTGACAACCTTAATACAACTTGTCTTACAAATATGCACATATTCTATTATTATGCTCTGACGTTAAATTATCATTGATAAATTGGAATTTTCTATCCCTGTGATTCTTCCTCCAGGTTCTTCTTCTTATGTTAAAGTCTGTTCCCATGTACACCCTCCAATGTTTTAATTATTTACATCTCTTACTTAAAGCATAATCGTAGAATTATTTCTGCATCATATTTCCATTCATCTTAGATATTGCTTCTTAGGGTCTTGGTTTTAAGAACAGTAGCTGATGAATATTTATATATAGCTGATACAGTATGTCTTCCTTATCTTGTAGGACTAAAATAATGTTCCAGAGAAAGGTATGAAAAATACATGGCATCTGCAGACTGAGAAGAGTGTGCATAAAGTATTCCCTATATATGTCAGGACGGCTGTGTGATGATGATTTTAGAAGTTTGCTCTTGTTTTGCCTAGGGTTTTTCCTTAGCAGTTACCAGACTCTCTAGATACTTTATGCTATCTGCTAGCCGACAAGACTTATGAATCCAGAATTACAAATGGCCAGGGAGAAATAAAGAACTAAACAGTAGCTGCAAAATTGTTGAAATCCAAATGGGAACCATACTCCATAGAAAGTATGGACTGACAGGTATACAGGCAGTTATGAACTTATGAACACAATAGGTTCTGTAGGTTTACTCTTAAAGGGAACCTGGATTTCATTTTCTCACCTAATGACAGGTTTCCATAGCTGTTTTAATACTATTTCTCAATCTGCTTTTACAATTAACATTACTGGTTTAATTCACTTAAAGTATATCTGGCTCTCTGCCAGCAAACTGCATTGAGTCATGTGGACATCCCTAGCCCTGTGTGCCATCATCATTCATTCCTCTCTGCTCTGCTAGCTCTTCTCCATCCTCCCCCTGCAGAAAAGAGCTGACAGAGATTTGCTTGAAGAGTGGGGCCAGCTAATGGCTGCATGAGGAAGGGGGGAGGGGAAGTGCTGGCAGAGCAGTGAGGAGATAATTATGATAACGAACCCTGGATTGGTACACCATGACACGATACAATTTGCTGGGAAGGAGCCAAGTTTACTTTTGTATACTTTTGAAAATGAGTCGAAGCAGTGATACATAGTAATGAAACAAACAATATTGGTCAATAGTATTACAAGGCAATGGGAACCTGTCATTAGGTCAAAATGTGTGATTCTTATAACAGGTTTCCTTAAAGTTGAGTTTGTATGAAAGTTGGAACAGATATATTATGTAACCACAAAAATGATAATGGATATTGAGGGTGATGTAACAAACAGTATTTCATATTTGATGGCAATTTACTATTGCCAAACTTCTAAATTGCTCTAAGATCCATGTTCCCAGCGAAACTGAACCTCAGAGGCTTCCATAGTGTATTTGAGTAAGTAGACAATACAGTTGTAGTTAGCTATGAATGAAAATAAATTGCGGATACATGGAAGACTATCTATTTGACAAAACTTTTTCTAACTTGCATGGCAAGGTTGAAAGGTGGCTTTATGAAACAAGCTATTCTAGTACCGCCCACCCCCAAGAACGCTCAGATTGAAGTTACAAATTATGGCAGAGAATTAGTAAACTAATTACACCAGAGCTCTGTCCATAGTACTGAAAAGCATTGTACATGCAACACATTAATATGTATTTTTAGATGCCTTTTGCTTATTGTTTAACAAGGTGGCATTGCTTAGTGGGAAATTATGGTGCATGAAAGGCAAAGTGGCTTCAGACGTGCACTCTTTGGGGATGAAACAAGTGGGGGAAATAAGTATTTGATACACTGACAATTTTGCATTTTTCCCACCAACCAACAAGAATGTAGCTCTCTCAGACCGGTTAGTTTCTTCATATAGAAGGGCTTCTTAAAGGATGAAAGATGCCTGTCAACTATAGGGGCTCTTTAAGAAAAAAAATTTCAATAACAGGCTATAGTCGATTTTACTTGTGTACTGTTTGTACCCAAATATGTATAACATTACCATACATAAACATAGAAAGAGATGACGGCACTCACCGGTTCCAAAAGCATGAAAAGCGTCCTTTATTGGTGGGGAAGCATGCAGGGGGGTAAACAGACAGGTTCCACCCCGGTGAGTGCCGTCATCTCTTTCTATGTTTATGTATGGATATCTTCTTATATACATTGATTGAGCACCGCTGGAAAGTCCTGCCGTGATCACCCCTGCCCCTGGAGAGTCGGGCCACGCGTTGGGCTGTCGGCGGTATCGTTGGGGCTCTGCCCGCCAGAGACTTTCCTCCATTTAATAATGTATAACATTACCTTTTGATACAATAATGTTAAATTATTCCAAGAAGTTTCACAAGATTGAAGGCTCGGGACAAAAGAGGCTCAATAGAATAAAAAAAAAATTCTAAAATAGTTTTTTTCTTTAAAGGGGTTTGTATATCTTGTGTTCTCAAGTTTATCAGGAATATATGAACAATGCAAAAGGTTGATGTCGCCTACAATTTCCATAAAGTGAAGTTTCATTGGACATCTTCCAGAATATTTTTGGACTCAGATTGCCTAGTGGGAGGCTCAAATAGAAATTTGGAGGGTGTACAAAGTCCACCAGATGGTTAGCTGAGCCGGCGAAAACCCATGAACCCATTGATGCCAAATAACTGTGCTAGCAGTAACCAGGCATCTTTTATATGGCACATATGAACATATAGTAAACCATAAATTAGAGTTTTCCTTGAAGAAAATTAATAAAATTAATAATATTAATAGTGTACAACAGTGTCACCAGAGGTACAAACAAGACATAAGTACACCAGTAACAACAAACAAAATAAAAAAATACATCATCTTTACTTCATAGAAAAAAAAACATACTTAATTTGATTATAAAGAGAAAGTAAAGACAAACCAGGCGATGTGTCTAACACAGAAAATCACCAGTTCCTACAAATAGTATAACACTTTAATATTGAGTCAATGCTTATTATAAGCAACTGATTGGGGCTTATTTACTAAGGGTTCCGCGGCCGCATTTTCGTTGGGTTTCCCGACTTTTCGGTGATCGCGACAGGGATTGTATCGCGCAATCAGACTGTGTTGCAATTGCGCCGGCTTTCATGCGACACAAATTGCGGGGCCAGCCATCGGACGATCTGACGGATTCAGACTAAGCGCGGGATTTAACATTCAAATTTGTGTTGCATGCCAAGCACTTACATGCACCGGGAAGAAGAAGATGAACTCCGGCGGAGCTGAGCGGGAAAGCGACACATGCAGGAAATCGGGCGCAGGATCTACTACACAGTGCATCAACGTCGGGGAACGCACCTCGGGGATCACGACTCGGACAGGTAAGTAAATGTGCCCCATTGTGTCAATGGTCATAAAGTGCAACAGTAATTACGAACATACATTCCTCTTTTAGAAATAAGGTGCAGATAGATGAAATGCAGGTATACTAAATAACAAGGATCGAAGGCAGGTCCGACATTCACTCCTTTTATAAAGATCGGTAGGTTTGAAACAGTGAGGGGGATACCATCACAGGGCATTTCGTAGCAGGTAAGTTGATAATTTCTTTATCAAAAGAATGGATGGGTCAGTGGCTTACATTGAGCACTGACTCAATATTATAGCGTTGTGCTATATATATGAAGTAGTGCTTTTTTGTAGACATCACCTGGTTTGTCCTATTTTTGGTTTGTCCTATGTTTTTTAATGTATGAAATAAAAATGATGTATTTTAACATTTTATTTGTTCTCACTGTTGTATTCCTTTCTTGTTTCTATCTTTGCTGTTGTCATGTAGGGGGAGATGGATTATACGCCAAGAGGCTTAGGCTGTTCTGTGTAAAAACCAGCTAACAAAGGTTAAATGCAGGCACACTTCAGGAACACCCCGTGCCCACCCACTCCACCACTCCACCTCTCTGTGCTACATGGTGTGGAGGTGGTGTAGCCGCTATTGTAATCGCTAATTCTTGCACTGCTCAAGAATTTGCGATTATTTCACTGCTTCTACGCCAGAAAACTAGCTAAGTAGCAGTGATAAATCCCCCCTATACATGCCAATAGTCTGTGCTAATCCATTAAAAATAGAGCATATTTTGACTTCTTTATTGTCAGTCAATGTAAGTCAGAGCTGAACTGTTAATGAATTATCGCCATTTTATTGTCACTCCTCTCTAAATGAAGAATTAAGAGAAGAGGTGACAGGAGCGACATTATAATCCTATATACAATCATTTATTATGATATTGTATTGAATGATGTTGAAGTTTTAGGTCTTTTGTTTTATAAATGAAACAATGGACACATTTACATTTATAATTTACATTAGATATTTTCAAAGTCAATGGAGTAGATTTGAAATAACAGTGTAATACTCCATTCACATGGCCATATTGGGGTCCCCTTAAAGCTATATTACAATTGGCCATGGGTAGTGAGCACACTGGGGAATATTTATCAGAAGAGGTTCTAGTTGCCCAATGGAAACCAATCGAAGCTCAGCTTTAATTTTATGAACAGCTGTGGGGAAAATGAAAGCTAAACTCTGATTGGCTGCCATGGGCAACTAAAACAGTTCTGCTTTCAGACACTTTAGATAAATCTCCCCTACTGTGTCTTACCATGCTGTGACCGAGCCTGGCCATTCTTCTCCACACATCCTTTTGCATTGTTGGTATTCTGGATGGTTGTGTGCATGAGGTTTTAAGATTAATAGATTCCTTAGCAGGGGTTCAAGGGTAGGGGTTAGATATTTAGCCCACCCCCACCACTTGTCTATTCACTGTGGATGTAGAACTCCTGTGAGGTTCACTTCTGAATCACAGGTCATATGAAATGTTCAATGTTCAACACCATGGAGCTCATTTACTAAGGGTCCGCAGGGGCATTTTCGTCAGGTTTACAGATGATTTTCATTTTGTACCGAATTGCCCCAGGATTTTGGCTCACGCAATGGGATTTTGGTGCATCAGCGCCGTCTTGCATGCAACAGAAATTGGGGGGCGGGCTGTCGGACAACCTGATGGATTCGGACAACGTGCAGGATTTAACATTTAGAATTGTGTCGCACTTACAAGCAGCGGGAAGAAGAAGGTGAACTCCGGCGGACCTCGGCGCGGAAGTGACAGATGCAGGAACTCGGGCGCACGAGTTTAGTGAATTGCGGCAGACCCGCACACGGATAACGCATTGCGGGATTGCGACAGGACCGGTTAAATAAATCTGCCCCCATGTGTTCTTGTTCTTAAGGGCAAATGAGCTGCAATATCAAGCACAGACACTTTAGTACCAAATTAAGACTCCACAGAACGTGGAGAATTAATGAGTTTCCAATCATTTATAAATTAAGGAATGATAATAATTTTAATAGTGATATATGAAGATACAAAAATATCAAAACACAAAATAAACCCTGTGTAAGGATAACTTCCTTGAAATTTAAAATAGTAGTGCAGACCAGAGATGGAGAAGCCTGGGTAAATAAATGTTGTTTTTTTTTTTTTTTAAATCCTACAGTAATTTTATAACTCTTTATTATAATTATAACTCTTATCATTTTGGTATTTTTATAACTATTTTTTAAAATATATTTGTAATTTTTTTTAGAATTTATCAATGGAAAACACAATATTGTAGCGTTTAATGTTTGATTTGTCTCTCCCAGTTCATTTTAATAATTGTAAATTTTTTCAGCTCTAATTTATAGTGTTCATTTTTTAAAATACGGGGATGAAGTAATGCAAAAGGCAAGAGGGAAAGAGATTCTATAGAATACCGGGAAACGTTCACAACAGTTCGCGGCTATTAACCCTCTAAACGCCGCGGGCGCTGCCATCTTTTTTCGATCGCCACGCCCCCGAAACGTCCTCGGTGGGCGGCGATCGGTTACCATGGTAGCCTGGGTCTTCTTTTGACACGAGGCTACATGGTTTATGCAGGTTCGTTACAATGAGCCAGTGGCTCATTGTAATGTATGACCTGCAAAAATGCATATATTGCAATACTGTAGTATTGCAGTATATGTAGGAGCGATCTGACCATCTAGGGTTCATGTACCCTAGATGGTCTAAAAAAGTGTGAAAAAAAATAAAAAAAAAAGTTTAAAAAATAAAAAAAATTAATAAAATCTTAAAAGTTCAAATCACCCCCCCTTTCCCTAGACGGTATATAAAACATAACAAACAGTAAAAATCACAGACATATTAGGTATCGCCGCATCCCAAAATGCCCGATCTATCAAAATATAAAACGGTTACGGCCGGCGGTGACCTCCGAGGGGGGAAAATGGTGCCCACCAAATGTCCGAAATGCGAAATGCGAACCTTTTACATAACATAAAAAATGAAATAAAAAATGATCAAAATGTCGCACAGACCTAAAATGGTAGCAATGAAAACGTCGTCTCATTTGCAAAAAATGACCCCACACACTCTCTGTGCGCCAAAGTATGAAAAAGTTATTAGCGTCAGAACAGGGCAAAAATGTTTTTTTCTTTTTGTACACATTCGTTTAATTTTTGAAAATGTTATTTTAAAACGCAATAAACCTGTATAAATTTGGCATCATCGCGATTGCACCAAACCAAAGAATAAAGTAGGTATGTTTTTTGGAGCGCAAGAGTTGAAAGTCGTAGAAAACTGAGACCACAAAACGTGACGCGGTTTGTTTTTTTCAATTTTTTCCAAATTTGGAATTTTTTTTCAGCTTCGCAGTACAAGGCATGTTAAAATAAATAACATCACGGGAAAGTAAAATTCACGTCACGCACAAAATAAGAACCCTCACACGATGATGCTTCACGTAAAAATGAAAAAGTTATTTATTTTTGAGTTGGAGAGGCGAGAAATCAGCCGAAAAAAAACCCGGCGTCTTAAGGGGTTAAGGAGACAGTTGATGATATATCTACTGCACCAGACAATGGACATTGCAAAAGGATTATTGCCGAGAAAATAAATGGATTCCACCCAATGGGCCATATAGAGATTAGCCAATGTCGGGGAGAAGCTGGCGCCGATAAGACAACCAGATTTTTGTAGGTACAATGTGGAATTAAAGAACAAAAAAATAGTTCGACGAAAAATGAGGATATTAACAATAAACTCTTAAACATAAACCCAGAGTTACTGTACTGTCACAAATGGTTGAGAAATGGTTCTAGTTGTAAGATGAGGTATGGACATAGAGTGCGGTGACATTGCAAGTGAGCCACCCATATTCCGATTTCACTCCAATATCTGTTCATGATATTAAGGACACTGCTCTACTGTCCTGAATAAATACAGGTAAGAGCGTGACCAAAGATGTATAGAACTTATCCAACCAATTGCACAATCTTTCGGAGTGATTGGATACTGGAAGCAATAGGTCGAATTTAGGGAAGAAACATGTCTTTGTGAGTTCTGGGTAAACTGTTAAGGGGGACAAGGGCCACAGGGCAATAGGAAAAGTATACTCACGTGGTTTCTATCAAAAATACCTCCCAATAAACCTAATCATCAACAAAGACTTAACCATGATCTTAATTTTACTAGAAATAATCTGTTTTAAACACATGCACGGTAATGTGAAGCTTGTACACAGTGGTGAGTGCTATCTCAAAAAGAGTGATCTTAAAGGAAATCAACCACATGTATTTAGGGTATAAACCAAGCATACTAACCTCCTGAAACACGATCCATTTTTAATTTGCTGTAATGGCTTATTTTTATGAAAATGGTTCTTTTTAAAATAAGCTTTGAGCCTCAAGGGCTCCTGTGTATGTCACAGAACACGTTCTGGGCTCCTCACTGTCACTGCTTTTTGTAAGGGAAAGGCGGGATGAGGTGGGTCATATACGCTATATAGGTAAACATGAATAATATGCAGATTGGGGTGCCATAAAAGGCTTCTGTACATAACAGGAGCCCTGAGGCTCATTTTCATATTTTAAAAATTCCTTTTCATGAAAAATAAGCCTTTAACAGCTAAATGAAGAATGGCTCCTGGTCCAGGGGGAAGGGGGGGCACTATAATTATGCTTGGATTTAAAACAACTATATTTATGTGAATTATTTCCTTAAAGGGGTTTTCTAACAGATGTGTGTCTTATCTTCAAGCCATCAATGTCTTATTGGTGGACACCAAGTCACCAATAAGTAGAGCATAGTTCCTTTAAGCAGATCCTTTAAATGAGTGAATAGTGATCTTTACAGAACAGGAAAGTCTAACACTTATTATAAGGCTCAAAGGCAGTAAAACTGCAAGAAATCAAGATTTTTTAAATATTGATATTGACTAGAGAAGGAGTGACTTTTGGGTTTCGGGTGCGCTCACACCCACTGGTAACACCTGTGATCTGTGCCAGCACCAATCCCTATTTTACCCTGTAAATGCTGCTAAACATTTTCAAAGGATCGCTGCTCCCTGGTGTCATGTAGGAGCTACCATCCTAGAGCAAATGGTGACAGCATTTTAAAAGGTATTGCCGACGGGGACATTGCCTTTAAAAATCCTACCGTAATGAGATGGACAGTGGCCACTGCCATTATCATAACGGGATTATTTTTCTGTATCTGCTCAAACATTATGTTTAATTGTCAAACTCCTTTGTTTGACAAAGCTCCTTTATTTGTGCTTTAGTGAAGATAATCCTTACCATGTGGATGAACTCTCCAAAGTCTCAAAGTTATTCCAGTAACTGAAAGTGACAATTTATTTTTTTTAAGATTGACAATATTTTTCCATGTTCCAAATAAGGTCTGTGACTTGATCATGACAACCTTAACTACAACTTGTCTTACAAATATGCACATATTCTATTATATGTCTCTGACGTTAAATTATCATTGATAAATTGGAATTTCTATCCGTGATTCTTCCTCCAGGTTCTTCTTCTTATGTTAAGTCGCTCCCATGTACACCCTCCAATGTTTTAATTATTTACATCTCTTACTTAAAGCATAATCGTAGAATTATTTCTGCATCATATTCCATTCTCTTAGATATTGCTTCTTAGGGTCTTGGTTTTAAGAACAGTAGCGATGAATATTTATATATAGCTGATACAGTATGTCTTCCTTATCTTGTAGGACTAAAATAATGTTCCCAGAGAAAGGTATGAAAAAATACAGTCATCTGCAGACTGAGAAGAGTGTCATAAAGTATTCCCTATATTGTCAGGACGGCTGTGTGATATGATTTTAGAAGTTTGCTCTTGTTTTGCCTAGGGTTTTCCTTAGCAGTTACCAGACTCTCTAGATACTTTTATGCTATCTGCTAGCCGACAAGACTTATTGAATCCAGAATTACAAATGGCCAGGGAAATAAAGAACTAAACAGTAGCTGCAAAATTGTTGAAATCCAAATGGAACCATACTCCATAGAAGTATGGACTGACAGGTATACAGGCAGTTATGAACTTATGAACACAATAGGTTCTGTAGGTTTACTCTTAAAGGGAACCTGGATTCATTTTCTCACCTAATGACAGGTTTCCATAGCTGTTTTAATACTATTTCTCAATCTGCTTTTACATTAACATTACTGGTTTAATTCACTTAAAGTATATCTGGCTCTCTGCCAGCAAACTGCATTGAGTCATGTGGACATCCCTAGCCCGGTGTGCCATCATCATTCATTCCTCTCTGCTCTGCTAGCTCTTCTCCATCCTCCCCCCTGCAGAAAAGAGCTGACAGAGATTTGCTTGAAGAGTGGGCCATCTAATGGCTGCATGAGGAAGGGGGGGAGGGGAAGTGCTGGCAGAGCAGTGAGGAGATAATTATGATAACGAACCCTGGATTGGTACACCATGACACGATACAATTGCTGGGAAGGAGCCAAGTTTACTTTGTATACTTTGAAAATGAGTCGAAGGCAAGTGGATACATAGTAATGAAACAAACAATATTGGTCATAGTATTACAAGGCAATGGGAACCTGTCATTAGGTCAAAATGTGTGATTCTTATAACAGGTTTCCTTAAAGTTGAGTTTGTATGAAAGTTGGAACAGATATATTATGTAACCACAAAAATGTATATGGATATTGAGGGTGATTTACAAACAGTATTTCATATTTGATGGCAATTTACTATTGCCAAACTTCTAAATTGCTCTAAGATCCATGTTCCCAGCAAACTAACCTCAGAGCTTCCATAGTGTATTTGAGTAAGTAGACAATACAGTTGTAGTTAGCTATGAATGAAAATAATTGCGGATACATGGAAGACTATCTTTGACAAAACTTTTTCTAACTTGCATGGCAAGGTTGAAAGGTGGCTTTATGAAACAAGCGATTCAGTAGAAAGAACGCTCAGATTGAAGTTACAAATTATGGCAGAGAATTAGTAAACTAATTACACCAGAGCTCTGTCCATAGTACTGAAAAGCATTGTACATGCAACACATTAATATGTATTTTAGATGCCTTTTGCTTATTGTTTAACAAGGTGGCATTGCTTAGTGGGAAATTATGGGTGCATGAAAGGCAAATGGCTTCAGACGTGCACTCTTTGGGGATGAAACAAGTGGGGGAAATAAGTATTTGATACACTGACAATTTGCATTTTTCCCACCAACCAACAAGAATGTAGCTCTCTCAGACCGGTTAGTTTCTTCATATAGAAGGGCTTCTTAAAGGATGAAAGATGCCTGTCACCTATAGGGGCTCTTTAAGAAAAAAAATTTCAATAACAGGCTATAGTCGATTTTACTTGTGTACTGTTTGTACCCAAAATGTATAACATTACCATACATAAACATAGAAAGAGATGACGCACTCACCGGTTCCAAAAGCATGAAAAGCGTCCTTTATTGGTGGGGAATCATGCAGGGGGGTAAACAGACAGGTTCCACCCCGGTGAGTGCCGTCATCTCTTTCTATGTTTATGTATGGGATATCTTCTTATATACATTGATTGAGCACCGCTGGAAAGTCCTGCCGTGATCACCCCTGCCCCTGGAGAGTCGGGCCACGCGTTGGGCTGTCGGCGGTATCGTTGGGGCTCTGCCGCAGAGACTTTCCTCCATTTAATAATGTATAACATTACCTTTTGATACAATAATGTTAAATTATTCCAAGAAGTTTCACAAGATTGAGGCTCGGGACAAAGAGGCTCAATAGAATAAAAAAAAAATTCTAAATAGTTTTTTTTCTTAAAGGGGTTTGTATATCTTGTGTTCTCAAGTTTATCAGGAATATATGAACAATGCAAAAGGTTGATGTCGCCTACAATTTCCATAAAGTGAAGTTTCATTGGACATCTTCCAGAATATTTTTGGACTCAGATTGCCTAGTGGGAGGCTCAAATAAAATTGAAAACCCATGAACCCATTGATGCCAAATAACTGTGCTAGCAGTAACAGGCATCTTTTATATGGCATCTATAACATATAGTAAACCATAAATTAGAGTTTTCCTTGAAGAAAATTAATAAAATTAATAATATTAGTGTACAACAGTGTCACCAGAGGTACAAACAAGACATAAGTACACCAGTAACAAACAAACAAAAAAATAAAAAATACATCATCTTTACTTCATAGAAAAAAAAACATACTTAATTAATGATTATAAAAGAAAAGTAAAGACAAACCAGGCGATGTGTCTAACACAGAAATCACCAGTTCCTACAAATAGTATACACTTTAATATTGAGTCAATGCTATTATAAGCAACTGATTGGGGCTTATTTACTAAGGGTTCCGCGGCCGCATTTTCGTTGGGTTTCCCGACTTTTCGGTGATCGCGACAGGGATTGTATCGCGCAATCAGACTGTGTTGCAATTGCGCCGGCTTTCATGCGACACAATTGCGGGGCCAGCCATCGGACATCTGACGATTCAGACTAAGCGCGGGATTTACATTCAAATTTGTGTTGCATGCCAAGCACTTACATGCACCGGGAAGAAGAAGATGAACTCCGGCGGAGCTGAGCGGGAAAGCGACACATGCAGGAAATCGGGCGCAGGATCTACTACACGTGCATCAACGTCGGGGAACGCACCCGGGGATCACGACTCGGACAGGTAAGTAAATGTGCCCCATTGTGTCAATGGTCATAAGTGCAACAGTAATTACGAACATCATTCCTCTTTTAGAAATAAGGTGCAGATAGATGAAATGCAGGTATACTAATAACAAGGATCGAAGGCAGGTCCGACATTCACTCCTTTTATAAAGATCGGTAGGTTTGAAACAGTGAGGGGGGATACCATCACAGGGCATTTCGTACAGGTAAGTTGATAATTTCTTTATCAAAAGAATGGATGGGTCAGTGGCTTACATTGAGCACTGACTCAATATTATAGCGTTGTGCATATATAATGAAGTAGTGCTTTTTTGTAGACATCACCTGGTTTGTCCTATTTTGGTTTGTCCTATGTTTTTTAATGTATGAAATAAAAATGATGTATTTAACATTTTATTTGTTCTCACTGTTGTATTCCTTTCTTGTTTCTATCTTGCTGTTGTCTGTAGGGGGAGATGGATTATACGCCAAAGGCTTAGGCTGTTCTGTGTAAAAACCAGCTAACAAAGTTAAATGCAGGCACACTTCAGAAGAACACCCCTGCCCACCATCCCACCATCCACCTCTCTGTGCTACATGGTGTGGATGTGGTGTAGCCGCTATTGTAATCGCTAATTCTTGCACTGCTCAAGAATTTGCGATTATTTCACTCTTCTACGCCAGAAAACTAGCTAGTAGCAGTGATAAATCCCCCCTATACATGCCAATAGTCTGTGCTAATCCATTAAAATGAGCATATTTTGACTTCTTTATTGTCAGTCAATGTAAGTCAGAGCTGAACTTTAATGAATTATCGCCATTTTATTGTCACTCCTCTCTAAATGAAGAATTAAGAGAAGAGGTGACAGGAGCGACATTATAATCCTATATACAATCATTTATTATGATATTGTATTGAATGATGTTGAAGTTTTAGGTCTTTTGTTTTATAAATGAAACAATGGACACATTTACATTTTAATTTACATTAGATATTTCAAAGTCAATGGAGTAGATTTGAAATAACAGTGTAATACTCCATTCACATGGCCATATTGGGGTCCCCTTAAAGCTATATTACAATTGGCCATGGGTAGTGAGCACCTGGGGAATATTTATCGAAGAGTTCTAGTTGCCCAATGGAAACCAATCGAAGCTGCTTTAATTTTATGAACAGCTGTGGGGAAAATGAAGCTAAACTCTGATTGGCTGCCATGGCAACTAAACAGTTCTGCTTTCAGACACTTTAGATAAATCTCCCCTACTGTGTCTTACCATGCTGTGACCGAGCCTGGCCATTCTTCTCCACACATCCTTTTGCATTGTTGGTATTCTGGATGGTTGTTGTCATGAGGTTTTAAGATTAATAGATTCCTTAGCAGGGGTCAAGGGTAGGGGTTACATATTTAGCCCACCCCACCACTTGTCTATTCACTGTGGATAGAACTCCTGTGAGGTTCACTTCTGAATCACAGGTCATATGAAATGTTCATTGAACACCATGGGGCTCATTTACTAAGGGTGCTTAGTTAATGATTTTCATTTTGCACCGAATTGCCGCGAGATTCTGGCTCACGCAATTGGATTTTGGGTGCATCAGCGCCGGCTTGCATGCAACAGAAATTGGGGGGCGGGGCCTTCGACAACCTGATGGATTCGGATAACGTGCAGGATTTAACATTTAGAATTGTGTCCCACTTACAAGCACCGAGAAGAAGAATGTGAACTCCGGCGGACCTCGGCATGGAAGCGACAGATACAGGAACTTGGATGCACGAGTTTAGTAATTGCGGCAGACCCGAATCCTCTCCAGATAACGCATCGCGGGATTGCAACAGGACCGGTTAAATAAATCTGCCCCCATGTGTTCTTGTTCTTAAGGGCAAATGAGCTGCAATATCAAGCACAGACACTTTAGTACCAAATGAAGACTCCACAGAACTCGGAGAATTAATGAATTTCCAATCATTTATAAATTAAGGAATGATAATATTTTAATAGTGATATAGAAGATCAAAAGTATCAAAACACAAATAAACCCAAAGTGTAAGGATACTTCCTTAAAATTTTAAATAGTAGCGCAACCAGAGATAGAGAATAGAGATGACGAGTATACTCGTCCGAGCTTGTGATCTTTTCGAGTATTAAGGTACTCGAGACGGCTCGTTGCGCGACGAGTATTTCCCCTGCTCGAGATCGAGCATTTAATTAAAAAACACAGTGAAGAACAATGAAGATAGAATAAAAACAGTGAACACAGTGAACACAGGATCATTTAAGTGAAAAACACAGTGAAGAACACGTGAAGAATAGATTACAGATTTCGGCACATCTGTTTACTTGTCGGAGATACGCGCGGAATGGTGCGAACAAAATAGTATGTGAAGAACAATATATATGTGTGAAAGCACAGAGACATGGGGCAGCGGCAGCACGGAGACATCAGGGAGCGGCACGGAGACATCGGGGCACGGAGACAATCGAGGGGTACGTGAGACATCTGATGGGCACGGAAACACTCTATAAATTAGAGCTGAAAAAATTTACAATTATTAAAATGAACTGGGAGACACAAATCAAACATTAAACGCTACCAACATTGTGTTTTCCATTGATAAATTCTAAAAAAGATGACAAATATATTTCAAAAGAGTTATAAAATAATAAAATTATAAGAGTTATTATAATTATAATTATATAAAGAGTTATAGAAACTGTAGGATAAAAAAAAACATTTATTTACCCAGGCTTCTCTATTAGAGATGAGGAGCACTAAAATGCTCGAGTGCTCGTTATTCGAGACGAACTTTTCCAGATGCGAGTGTCGTCTCGAATAACGAGCCCCATTGAAGTCAATGGGAGACTCGAGCATTTTTCAAAGGGACCATGGTTCGGGAATAAAATGTGTTAATTAATTGAAAAGAATGTCTTCTGATAAGTTAGCAGATGTATGCAAACATCTGCAATCTATTCTTCACTGGTCCGCGCGTATATTATCTCCCGACAAGTTAAAGATGTGAAGAACAGTGAAGAATAGAATAAAACAGTGAACACAGGATCATTAAGTGAAAAACACAGGAAGAATAGATTGCAGATGTTCTGCACATCTGCTGACTTGTCGGAGATACGCTGTCCCGGGATCCGCTGCTCTTCTTCCACTGAAGTCTCCCCGATGTCTCCGTGCCCCCGATGTCTCCGTGCCCTCGATGTCTCCGTGCCCCTCGATGTCTCCGTGCCCCTCGATGTCTCCGTGCCCCTCGATGTCTCGTGCCCCGATGTTCCCGTGCCCCTCGATGTCTCCGTGCCCCTCGATGTCTCGTGCCCCCGATGTCTCCGTGCCCCTCGATGTCTCCGGGCCCTCGATGTTCCGTGCCCGCGATGTTCCGTGCCTCGATGTCTCCGTGCCCTGATGCTCCGTGCCCTCGATGTCTCCCCGTGTCCCCTCGATGTCTCCGTGCCCCTGATGCTCTCCCCGTGCCCCTCGATGTCTCCCGTGCCCCTCGATGTCCTCTCCCCCCTGTGCCCCTCGATGTCTCCGTGCCCGATGTCTCCGTGCCCCTCGATGTCTCGTGCCCTCGTATCCGTGCCCTCGATGTCCCGTGCCCCTCGATGTCTCCGTGCCCCTCGAGTCTCGTCCCCTCACTGTTCCCGTGCCCCTCGAGTCTCCCCGTGCCCCTCGATGTCTCCGTGCCCCGATGTCTCCGTGCCGCTCCTGATGTCTCCGTGCTGCCGCGGCCCCATGTCTCTGTGCTCTTCACACATATATATTGTTCTTCACATACTATTTTGTTCGCACCATTCCGCGCTCTATCTTCCGACAAGTAAACAGATGTGCGAACATCTGTAATCTATTCTTCACTGTGTTCTTCACTGTGTTTTTCACAAATGATCCTGGTTCACTGTGTCACTGTTTTTATTCTATTCCATTGTTCTTCACTGTGTTTTTTAATTAAATGCTCGATCTCGAGCGGGGAATAACTCGTCCGAGCAACGAGCCGTCTCGAGTACTAATACTCGAACGAGCATCAAGCTCGGACGAGTAATCGCTCATCTCTATTCTCTATCTCTGTTCGCGACTATTTAAAATTTTAAGGAAGTTACCTTACACTTTGGGTTTATTTGTGTTTTGATACTTTTGTATCTTCATATATCACTTAAAATTATATCATTCCTTAATTTTAAATGATGGAAATCATTAATTCTCCGAGTTCTGTGGAGTCTTCATTGGTACTAAAGTGTCTGTGTTGATATTGCAGCTCATTTGCCCTAAGAACAAGAACACATGGGGGCAGATTTATTTAAACCGGTCCTGTTGCAATCCCCGATGCGTTATCTGACGAGGATTCGGGTCTGCCGCAATTTACTAAACTCGTGCATCCAAGTTCCTGTATCTGTCGCTTCCATGCCGAGGTCCGCCGGAGTTCACATTCTTCTTCTCGGTGCTTGTAAGTGGGAACCAATTCTAAATGTTAAATCCTGCACGTTATCCGAATCCATCAGGTTGTCCGACGGCCCGCCCCCCAATTTCTGTTGCATGCAAGCCGGCGCTGATGCACCAAAATCCAATTGCGTGAGCCAGAATCCTGCGGCAATTCGGTGCAAAATGAAAATCATTACTAAGACCCTTAGTAAATGAGCCCATGGTGTTCAATGAACATTTATATGACCGTGATTCAGAAGTGAACCTCACAGGAGTTCTACATCCACAGTGAATAGACAAGTGGTGGGGTGGGCTAAATATGTAACCCCTACCCTTGAACCCTGCTAAGGAATCTATTAATCTTAAAACCTCATGCACACAACCATCCAGAATACCAACAATGCAAAGGTGTGTGGAGAAGAATGGCAGGCTCGGTCACAGCATGGTAAGACACAGTAGGGGAGATTTATCTAAAGTGTCTGAAGCAGAACTGTTTTAGTTGCCATGGCAGCCAATCAGAGTTTAGCTTTCATTTTCCCCCAGCGTTCATAAATTAAAGTGAGCTCGATTGGTTTCCATTGGGCAACTAGAACCTTTTGATAAATATTCCCCAGTGTGCTCACTACCCCTGGCCAATTGTAATATAGCTTTAAGGGGACCCCAATATGGCCATGTGAATGGAGTATTACACTGTTATTTCAAATCTACTCCATTGACTTTGAAATATCTAATGTAAATTATAAAGTAAATGTGTCCATTGTTTCATTTATAAAACAAAAGACCTAAAACTTCAACATCATTCAATACAATATCATAATAAATGATGTATATAGGATTATAATGTCGCTCCTGTCACCTCTTCTCTTAATTCTTCTTTAGGAGGAGTGACATAAAATGGCGAAATTCATTAACAGTTCAGCTCTGACTTACATTGACGACAATAAGAAGTCAAAATATGCTCTATTTTTAATGGATTAGCACAGACTATTGCATGTATAGGGGGGATTTATCACTGCTACTTAGCTAGTTTTCTGGCGTAGAAGCAGTGAAATAATCGCAAATTCTTGAGCGTGCAAGAATTAGCGATTACAATAGCGGCTACACCACACTCCACCCATGTAGCACAGAGTGGTGAGTGGGGAGTGGGTGGGCACGGGGTGTTTCCTGAAGTGTGCCTGCATTAACCTTGTAGCTGGTTTTTACACAGAACAGCCTAAGCCTCTTGGCGTATAATCCATCTCCCCCTACATGACAACAGCAAAGATAGAAACAAGAAAGGAATACAAAAGTGGAACAAATAAAATGTTAAATACTCATTTTTATTTCATACATAAAAAACATAGGACAAACCAAAATAGGACAAACCAGGTGAGTCTACAAAAAAGCACTACTTCATATATATAGCACAACGCTATAATATTGAGTCAGTGCTCAATGTAAGCCACTGACCCATCCATTCTTTTGATAAAGAAATTATCAACTTACCTGCTACGAAATGCCTGTGATGGTATCCCCACTGTTTCAAACCTACCGATCTTTATAAAAGGAGTGAATGTCGGACCTGCCTTCGATCCTTGTTATTTAGTATACCTGCATTTCATCTATCTGCACCTTATTTCTAAAAGAGGAATGTATGTTCGTAATTACTGTTGCACTTTATGACCATTGACACAATGGGGCAAATTTACTTACCTGTCCGAGTCGTGATCCCCGAGGTGCGTTCCCCGACGTTGATGCACTGTGTAGTAGATCCTGCGCCCGATTTCCTGCATGTGTCGCTTTCCCGCTCAGCTCCGCCGGAGTTCATCTTCTTTTCCCGGTGCATGTAAGTGTTGGCATGCAACACAAATTTGAATTAAATCCCGCGCTTAGTCTGAATCCGTCAGATCGTCCGATGGCTGGCCCCGCAATTGGTGTCGCATGAAAGCCGGCGCAATTGCAACACAGTCTGATTGCGCGATACAATCCCTGTCGCGATCACCGAAAAGTCGGGAAACCCAACGAAAATGCGGCGCGGAACCCTTAGTAAATAAGCCCCAATCAGTTGCTTATAATAAGCATTGACTCAATATTAAAGTGTTATACTATTTGTAGGAACTGGTGATTTCTGTGTTAGACACATCGCCTGGTTTGTCTTTACTTTCTCTTTATAATCAAATTAAGTATGTTTTTTTTTCTATGAAGTAAAGATGATGTATTTTTTTATTTTGTTTGTTGTTACTGGTGTACTTATGTCTTGTTTGTACCTCTGGTGACACTGTTGTACACATTAATATTATTAATTTTATTAATTTTCTTCAAGGAAAACTCTAATTTTGGTTACTATATGTTCATATGTGCCATATAAAAGATGCCTGGTTACTGCTAGCACAGTTATTTGGCATCAAGGGTATGGGTTTCGCCGGCTCAGTCCTTGGTGGATTTTCCCCAATTTCTATTTGAGCCTCCCACTAGGCAATCTGAGTCCAAAAATATTCTGGAAGATGTCCAATGAAACTTCACTTTATGGAAATTGTAGGCGACATCAACCTTTTGCATTGTTCATATATTCCTGATAAACTTGAGAACACAAGATATACAAACCCTTTAAAGAAAAAAACATTTTAGAATTTTTTTTTATTCTATTGAGCCTCTTTGTCCCGAGCCTTCAACTTGTGAAACTTCTTGGAATAATTTAACATTATTGTATCAAAAGGTAATGTTATAAATTATTAAATGGAGGAAAGTCTCTGGGGGAGAGCCCCAACGATACCGCCGACAGCCCAACGCGTGGCCCGACTCTCCAGGGAGGGGTGATCACGGCAGGACTTTCCAGCGGTGCTAATCAATGTATATAAGAAGATATCCATACATAAACATAGAAAGAGATGACGGCACTCACCGGGGTGGAACCTGTCTGTTTACCCCCCTCGCATGCTTCCCCACCAATAAAGGACGCTTTTCATGCTTTTGGAACCGGTGAGTGCCGTCATCTCTTTCTATGTTTATGTATGGTAATGTTATACATATTTGGGTACAAACAGTACACAAGTAAAATCGACTATAGCCTGTTATTGAATTTTTTTTCTTAAAGAGCCCCTATAGTTGACAGGCATCTTTCATCCTTTAAGAAGCCCTTCTATATGAAAAACTAACGGTCTGAGAGAGCTACATTCTTGTTGTTGGTGGGAAAATGCCAAATTGTCAGTGTATCAAATACTTATTTCCCCCACTTGTTTCATCCCCAAAGAGTGACGTCTGAAGCACTTTGCTTTCATGCACCTAATTTCCCACTAAGCAATGCCACCCTTGTTAAACAATAAGCAAAAGGCATTAAAAATACATATTAATGTGTTGCATGTACAATGCTTTTCAGTACTATGGACAGAGCTCTGGTGTAATTAGTTTACTAATTCTTGCCATAATTTGTAACTTCAATCTGAGCGTTCTTTCTACTGAATCGCTTGTTTCATAAAGCCACCTTCAACCTTGCCATGCAAGTTAGAAAAAGTTTTGTCAAATAGATAGTCTTCCATGTATCCGCAATTTATTTTCATCATAGCTAACTACAACTGTATTGTCTACTTACTCAAATACACTATGGAAGCCTCTGAGGTTCGTTTCGCTGGGAACATGGATCTTAGAGCAATTTAGAAGTTTGGCAATAGTAAATTGCCATCAAATATGAAATACTGTTTGTTACATCACCCTCAATATCCATTATCATTTTGTGGTTACATAATATATCTGTTCAACTTTCATACAAACTCAACTTTAGGAAACCTGTTATAAGAATCACACATTTTGACCTAATGACAGGTTCCCATGCTTGTAATACTATGACCAATATTGTTTGTTTCATTACTATGTATCAATGCTGTTCGACTCATTTTCAAAGTATACAAAAGTAAACTTGGCTCCTTCCAGCAAATGTATCGTGTCATGGTGTACCAATCCAGGGTTCGTTATCATAATTATCTCCTCACTGCTCTGCCAGCACTTCCCCTCCCCCCTTCCTCATGCAGCCATTAGCTGGCCCACTCTTCAAGCAAATCTCTGTCAGCTCTTTTCTGCAGGGGGAGGATGGAGAGAGCTAGCAGAGCAGAGAGGAATGAATGATGATGGCACACAGGGCTAGGGATGTCCACATGACTCAATGCAGTTTGCTGGCAGAGAGCCAGATAATACTTTAAGTGAATTAACCAGTAATGTTAATGTAAAAGCAGATTGAGAAATAGTATTAAAACAGCTATGGAAACCTGTCATTAGGTGAGAAAATGAAATCAGGTTCCCTTTAAGAGTAAACCTACAGAACCTATTGTGTTCATAAGTTCATAACTGCCTGTATACCTGTCAGTCCATACTTTCTATGGAGTATGGTTCCATTGGATTTCAACCATTTTGCAGCTACTGTTTAGTTCTTTATTTCTCCCTGGCCATTTGTAATTCTGGATTCATAAGTCTTGTTCGGTAGCAGATAGCATAAGTATCTAGAGAGTCTGGTAACTGCTAAGAAAACCCTAGGCAAAACAAGAGCAAAATTCTAAAATCATCATCACAACAGCCGTCCTGACATATATAGGGAATACTTTATGCCACTCTTCTCAGTCTGCAGATGCATGTATTTTTCATACCTTTCTCTGGAAATTATTTTAGTCCTACAAGATAAGGAAGACATACTGTATCAGCTATATATAAATATTCATCGCTATGTTCTTAAAACCAAGACCCTAAGAAGCAATATCTAAGATGAATGGAATATGATGCAGAAATAATTCTACGATTATGCTTTAAGTAAGAGATGTAAATAATTAAAACATTGGAGGGTGTACATGGGAGCAGACTTTAACATAAGAAGAAGAACCTGGAGGAAGAATCACAGGATAGAAAATTCCAATTTACAATGAGTAACTTGCCTTTTGCATTACTTCATCCCCGTATTTTAAAAAATGAACACTCTATAAATTAGAGCTGAAAAAATTTACAATTATTAAAATGAACTGGGAGACACAAATCAAACATTAAACGCTACAACATTGTGTTTTCCATTGATAAATTCTAAAAAAGATGACAAATATATTTTCAAAAAGAGTTATAAAAATACTAAAATTATAAGAGTTATTATAATTATAATTATAATAAAGAGTTATAGAATTACTGTAGGATTTAAAAAAAAACATTTATTTACCCAGGCTTCTCTATTAGAGATGAGCGAGCACTAAAATGCTCGAGTGCTCGTTATTCGAGACGAACTTTTCCAGATGCTCGAGTGCTCGTCTCGAATAACGAGCCCCATTGAAGTCAATGGGAGACTCGAGCATTTTTCAAAGGGACCATGGTTCGGGAATAAAATGTGTTAATTAATTGAAAAAGAATGTCTTCTGATAAGTTAGCAGATGTATGCAAACATCTGCAATCTATTCTTCACTGTTCCGCGCGTATATTATCTCCCGACAAGTTAACAGATGTGAAGAACAGTGAAGAATAGAATAAAAACAGTGAACACAGGATCATTTAAGTGAAAAACACAGTGAAGAATAGATTGCAGATGTTCTGCACATCTGCTTACTTGTCGGGAGATACGCTGTCCCGGGATCCGCTGCTCTTCTTCCACTGAAGTCTCCCCGATGTCTCCGTGCCCCTCGATGTCTCCGTGCCCCTCGATGTCTCCGTGCCCCTCGATGTCTCCGTTACTCATTGTAAATTGGAATTTTCTATCCTGTGATTCTTCCTCCAGGTTCTTCTTCTTATGTTAAAGTCTGTCCCATGTACACCCTCCAATGTTTTAATTATTTACATCTCTTACTTAAAGCATAATCGTAGAATTATTTCTGCATCATATTTCCATTCATCTTAGATATTGCTTCTTAGGGTCTTGGTTTTAAGAACATAGCGATGAATATTTATATATAGCTGATACAGTATGTCTTCCTTATCTTGTAGGACTAAAATAATTTCCAGAGAAAGGTATGAAAAATACATGCATCTGCAGACTGAAAGAGTGGCATAAAGTATTCCCTATATATGTCAGGACGGCTGTTGTGATGATGATTTTAGAATTTTGCTCTTGTTTTGCCTAGGGTTTTCTTAGCAGTTACCAGACTCTCTAGATACTTATGCTATCTGCTACCGAACAAGACTTATGAATCCAGAATTACAAATGGCCAGGGAGAAATAAAGAACTAAACAGTAGCTGCAATGGTTGAAATCCAATGGAACCATACTCCATAGAAAGTATGGACTGACAGGTATACAGGCAGTTATGAACTTATGAACACAATAGGTTCTGTAGGTTTACTCTTAAAGGGAACCTGATTTCATTTTCTCACCTAATGACAGGTTTCCATAGCTGTTTTAATACTATTTCTCAATCTGCTTTTACATTAACATTACTGGTTAATTCACTTAAAGTATTATCTGGCTCTCTGCCAGCAAACTGCATTGAGTCATGTGGACATCCCTAGCCCTGTGTGCCATCATCATTCATTCCTCTCTGCTCTGCTAGCTCTCTCCATCCTCCCCCTGCAGAAAAGAGCTGACAGAGATTTGCTTGAAGAGTGGGCCAGCTAATGGCTGCATGAGGAAGGGGGGAGGGGAAGTGCTGGCAGAGCAGTGAGGAGATAATTATGATAACGAACCCTGGATTGGTACACCATGACACGATACAATTTGCTGGAAGGAGCCAAGTTTACTTTTGTATACTTTGAAAATGAGTCGAACAGCATTGATACATAGTAATGAAACAAACAATATTGGTCATAGTATTACAAGCATGGGAACCTGTCATTAGGTCAAAATGTGTGATTCTTATAACAGGTTTCCTAAAGTTGAGTTTGTATGAAAGTTGAACAGATATATTATGTAACCACAAAATGATAATGGATATTGAGGGTGATGTAACAAACAGTATTTCATATTTGATGGCAATTTACTATTGCCAAACTTCTAAATTGCTCTAAGATCCATGTTCCCAGCGAAACGAACCTCAGAGGCTTCCATAGTGTATTTGAGTAAGTAGACAATACAGTTGTAGTTAGCTAGAATGAAAATAAATTGCGGATACATGGAAGACTATCTATTTGACAAAACTTTTTCTAACTTGCATGGCAAGGTTGAAGGTGGCTTTATGAAACAAGCGATTCAGTAGAAAGAACGCTCAGATTGAAGTTACAAATTATGGCAAGAATTAGTAAACTAATTACACCAGAGCTCTGTCCATAGTACTGAAAAGCATTGTACATGCAACACATTAATATGTATTTTTAATGCCTTTTGCTTATTGTTTAACAAGGGTGGCATTGCTTAGTGGGAAATTATGGTGCATGAAAGCAAAGTGCTTCAGACGTCACTCTTTGGGGATGAAACAAGTGGGGGAAATAAGTATTTGATACACTGACAATTTGGCATTTTCCCACCAACCAACAAGAATGTAGCTCTCTCAGACCGTTAGTTTTTCATATAGAAGGGCTTCTTAAAGATGAAAGATGCCTGTCAACTATAGGGGCTCTTTAAGAAAAAAAATTCAATAACAGGCTATAGTCGATTTTACTTGTGTACTGTTTGTACCCAAATATGTATAACATTACCATACATAAACATAGAAAGAGATGACGGCACTCACCGGTTCCAAAAGCATGAAAAGCGTCCTTTATTGGTGGGGAAGCATGCGAGGGGGGTAAACAGACAGGTTCCACCCCGGTGAGTGCCGTCATCTCTTTCTATGTTATGTATGGATATCTTCTTATATACATTGATTAGCACCGCTGGAAAGTCCTGCCGTGATCACCCCTTCCCTGGAGAGTCGGGCCACGCGTTGGGCTGTCGGCGGTATCGTTGGGGCTCTCCCCCAGAGACTTTCCTCCATTTAATAATTTATAACATTACCTTTTGATACAATAATGTTAAATTATTCCAAGAAGTTTCACAAGTTGAAGGCTCGGGACAAAGAGGCTCAATAGAATAAAAAAAAATTCTAAAATGTTTTTTTCTTTAAAGGGTTTGTATATCTTGTGTTCTCAAGTTTATCAGGAATATATGAACAATGCAAAAGGTTGATGTCGCCTACAATTTCCATAAAGTGAAGTTTCATTGGACATCTTCCAGAATATTTTTGGACTCAGATTGCCTAGTGGGAGGCTCAAATAGAAATTGGGGGGAAAACCACCAAGGTACAGCCGGCGAACCCATAACCTTGATGCCAAATAACTGTGCTAGCAGTAACCAGGCATCTTTTATATGGCACATATGAACATATAGTAACCAAAATTAGAGTTTTCCTTGAAGAAAATTAATAAAATTAATAATATTAATGTGTACAACAGTGTCACCAGAGGTACAAACAAGACATAAGTACACCAGTAACAACAAACAAAATAAAAAAATACATCATCTTTACTTCATAGAAAAAAAAACATACTTAATTTGATTATAAAGAGAAAGTAAAGACAACCAGGCGATGTGTCTAACACAGAAATCACCAGTTCCTACAAATAGTATAACACTTTAATATTGAGTCAATGCTTATTATAAGCAACTGATTGGGGCTTATTACTAAGGGTTCCGCGCCCGCATTTTCGTTGGGTTTCCCGACTTTTCGGTGATCGCGACAGGGATTGTATCGCGCAATCAGACTGTGTTGCAATTGCGCCGGCTTTCATGCGACACCAATTGCGGGGCCAGCCATCGGACGATCTGACGGATTCAGACTAAGCGCGGGATTTAATTCAAATTTGTGTTGCATGCCAACACTTACATGCACCGGGAAAAGAAGATGAACTCCGGCGGAGCTGAGCGGGAAAGCGACACATGCAGGAAATCGGGCGCAGGATCTACTACACAGTGCATCAACGTCGGGGAACGCACCTCGGGGATCACGACTCGGACAGGTAAGTAAATTTGCCCCATTGTGTCAATGGTCATAAAGTGCAACAGTAATTACGAACATACATTCCTCTTTTAGAAATAAGGTGCAGATAGATGAAATGCAGGTATACTAAATAACAAGGATCGAAGGCAGGTCCGACATTCACTCCTTTTATAAAGATCGGTAGGTTTGAAACAGTGGGGATACCATCACAGGCATTTCGTAGCAGGTAAGTTGATAATTTCTTTATCAAAAGAATGGATGGGTCAGTGGCTTACATTGAGCACTGACTCAATATTATAGCGTTGTGCTATATATATGAAGTAGTGCTTTTTTGTAGACTCACCTGGTTTGTCCTATTTTGGTTTGTCCTATGTTTTTTATGTATGAAATAAAAATGAGTATTTAACATTTTATTTGTTCCACTTTTGTATTCCTTTCTTGTTTCTATCTTTGCTGTTGTCATGTAGGGGGAGATGGATTATACGCCAAGAGGCTTAGGCTGTTCTGTGTAAAAACCAGCTACAAGGTTAATGCAGGCACACTTCAGGAAACACCCCGTGCCCACCCACTCCCCACTCACCACTCTGTGCTACATGGGTGGAGGTGGTGTAGCCGCTATTGTATCGCTAATTCTTGCACGCTCAAGAATTTGCGATTATTTCACTGCTTCTACGCCAGAAAACTAGCTAAGTAGCAGTGATAAATCCCCCCTATACATGCACATAGTCTGTGCTAATCCATTAAAAATAGAGCATATTTTGACTTCTTATTGTCGTCAATGTAAGTCAGAGCTGAACTGTTAATGAATTTCGCCATTTTTGTCACTCCTCCTAAAGAAGAATTAAGAGAAGAGGTGACAGGAGCGACATTATAATCCTATATACAATCATTTATTATGAATTGTTTGAATGATGTTGAAGTTTTAGGTCTTTTGTTTTATAAATGAAACAATGGACACATTTACATTTATAATTTACATTAGATATTTCAAAGTCAATGGAGTAGATTTGAAATAACAGTGTAATACTCCATTCACATGGCCATATTGGGGTCCCCTTAAAGCTATATTACAATTGGCCAGGGGTAGTGAGCACACTGGGGAATATTTATCAAAAGGTTCTAGTTGCCCAATGGAAACCAATCGAGCTCACTTTAATTTATGAACGCTGGGGGGAAAATGAAAGCTAAACTCTGATTGGCTGCCATGGCAACTAAAACAGTTCTGCTTCAGACACTTAGATAAATCTCCCCTACTGTGTCTTACCATGCTGTGACCGAGCCTGCCTTCTTCTCCACACACCTTTGCATTGTTGGTATTCTGGATGGTTGTGTGCATGAGGTTTTAAGATTAATAGATTCCTTAGCAGGGTTCAAGGGTAGGGGTTACATATTTAGCCCACCCCACCACTTGTCTATTCACTGTGGATGTAGAACTCCTGTGAGGTTCACTTCTGAATCACAGGTCATATGAAATGTTCATTGAACACCATGGGGCTCATTTACTAAGGGTCTTAGTAATGATTTTCATTTTGCACCGAATTGCCGCAGGATTCTGGCTCACGCAATTGGATTTTGGTGCATCAGCGCCGGCTTGCATGCAACAGAAATTGGGGGGCGGGCCGTCGGACAACCTGATGGATTCGGATAACGTGCAGGATTTAACATTTAGAATTGTGTCCCACTTACAAGCACCGAGAAGAAGAATGTGAACTCCGGCGGACCTCGGCATGGAAGCGACAGATACAGGAACTTGGATGCACGAGTTTAGTAAATTGCGGCAGACCCGAATCCTCGTCAGATAACGCATCGCGGGATTGCAACAGGACCGGTTAAATAAATCTGCCCCCATGTGTTCTTGTTCTTAAGGGCAAATGAGCTGCAATATCAAGCACAGACACTTTAGTACCAAATGAAGACTCCACAGAACTCGGAGAATTAATGATTTCCATCATTTAAAATTAAGGAATGATATAATTTTAAGTGATATATGAAGATACAAAAGTATCAAAACACAAATAAACCCAAAGTGTAAGGTAACTTCCTTAAAATTTTAAATAGTCGCGAACAGAGATAGAGAATAGAGATGAGCGATTACTCGTCCGAGCTTGATGCTCGTTCGAGTATTAGTACTCGAGACGGCTCGTTGCTCGGACGAGTATTCCCCGCTCGAGATCGAGCATTTAATTAAAAAACACAGTGAAGAACATGGAATAGAATAAAAACAGTGAACACAGTGAACCCAGGATCATTTGTGAAAAACACAGTGAAGAACACAGTGAAGAATAGATTACAGATGTTCGCACATCTGTTTACTTGTCGGAAGATGGCGCGGAATGGTGCGAACAAAATAGTATGTGAAGAACAATATATATGTGTGAAGAGCACAGAGACATGGGGCCGCGGCAGCACGGAGACATCAGGAGCGGCACGGAGACATCGGGGCACGGAGACATCGAGGGGCACGGGGAGACAGATCGAGGGGCACGGGAGACATCGAGGGGCACGAGACTCGAGGGGCACGGAGACATCGAGGGGCACGGGAGCATCGAGGGGCACGGGGAACTCGAGGGGCACGAGACATCGAGGGGCACGGAGACATCGAGGGGCACGGAGACATCGAGGGGCACGGAGAGACATCGAGGGGCACGGGAGACATCGAGGGGCACGGGGAGACATCGAGGGGCACGGAGACATCGAGGGGACACGGGGAGACATCGAGGGCACGGAGCATCAGGGCACGGAGACATCGAGGGCACGGAACATCGCGGGCACGGAGACATCGAGGGCCCGGAGACATCGAGGGGCACGGAGACATCGGGGGCACGGAGACATCGAGGTGGGCACGGAGACATCGAGGGGCTATCGGGAGAAGTCATATCTGAGGGGTCAACGGGGAGACTATCGATGGGCACGGAGACTATCGAGGGGCACGGATACATCGACGGGGGACTACGAGATACTACGATGGGGCACGAGACATCGAGGGGCACGGAGACATCGAGGGCACGCGAGACATCGATGGGCAGAACTCGAGGACATCGGGGAGACTTCAGTGGAAGGAGCGCGTATCCCGGGACAGCGTATTCTCCCGACAAGTAAGCAGATGTGCAGAACATCTGCAATCTATTTCTTCACTGTGTTTTTCACTTAAATGATCCTGTGTTCACTGTTTTTAATTCTATTCTTCACTGTTCTTCACATCTGTTACACTTGTCGGAGATAATATATACGCGCGGACAGTGAAGATAGATTGCAGATGTTTGCATACATCTGCTAACTTATCAGAAGACATTCTTTTCAATTAATTAACACATTTTATTACCCGAACCATGGTCCCTTTGAAAATGCTCGAGTCTCCATTGACTTCAATGGGGCTCGTTATTCGAGACGAGCACTCGACATCTGGAAAAGTTCGTCTCGAATAACGAGCACTCGAGCATTTTAGTGCTGCTCATCTCTAATAGAGAAGCATTACAGAGTCTTCGCGCCGTTAAAAAAAGCGGCAGTTGTGCCTCTAAATGGCCTGTCCTTACTTCCTGCCGTCTAAGGGTAAGATTCGTCTAAAAGTCATACTGGTGGTTGTCCTTACAAGGTGGTAGAGGTCGAGAGCAGTATATTGAATAGTTCATAGTTTGCCCGTAGTCCGTTGGCCTGTCCCTGCATTTTTCTACTTTACTTATCTTACAATACGAGGCGACAGTATCCCTGCGTGGTAGGAAACACGACAACAAAAAACCAATCGACGAAATTTGTGTGCTACAGCGTGCGCTAATAAACAAAGGAGGGGGGCCAAAATGGAACGGTGGGGACTAGACGCGCGACGAAAAACCAAAGGAGAGAGAGCGAATAATGAAAGAAGGCGAGACGCGAGAAAGGAAGAGAAGGGTTACTGCATTTTTCTAAGCTAAATTTTTTTTTTAAATCCTACAGTAATTCTATAACTCTTTATTATAATTATAATTATAATAACTCTTATAATTTTAGAATTTTTATAACTCTTTTTGAAAATATATTTGTCATCTTTTTTAGAATTTATCAATGGAAAACACAATGTTGTGTAGCGTTTAATGTTTGATTTGTCTCTCCCAGTTCATTTTAATAATTGTAAATTTTTTCAGCTCTAATTTATAGTGTTCATTTTTTAAAATACGGGGATGAAGTAATGCAAAAGGCAAGCCCTTGCTGATTAAATAAAAAAATAACTCAGTCATGTAAAACTGTAGCCTTCCAAAATGTGGAGGCTTCTCTCGTGTAAAACAAAGACCCCTATTTTCATGGTTGTTGGACCGACCTTGGACTTGAAAGCATCTTTGACATAGCATGAAATCACAAGAGCAGCAGCACCAGATGCCAGTCACATTTTAATTTGGTTTCTTGCATCTGCCAAAATCATTCCAGTGAAGCGGCACTGCTGGAACTAGAGGACAAGCTTGTACTCATTTAATGGGATACTGTTGGCTGGAAGGAATAAATTGGACATGTAAAACCTTGCCAGTAGGGAAATGTATTTAAAAAAAAAAAAAGAAAAAATATATTTGCATTAAATGTATTTATTATAATTTATTATAGAAAATCAGTAAACATTTCTTCCATGAGTTCCCCTTCATTCATCCATCAGTATTTTAATCAGACTAAAGCCGTCTGTGCTTTTTCAGCGAAATCTGTGTTTTATCCTCCAGATGTAGAGCATCAGGCAAGTTACTCTTGAATCAGCAACTAAATAGCTACAAGTTGTCTGCTTGTGATTTAAATCCACATATTCTGTCTAATAAGCAGTGAAAACCAGTAGGAGAAAAAAAAGCCGGATAAATATGAATAAATAAACACAAAGTCTCGATAAACGTTCTACAGAACATGGAACACGACAGGTTGTGGTTGTATTTGGATAAAAAGATAGTGTTTAAGGGGGAAACTTTTATTGAACCCTAAAACTTTCCCAATTAAAGTGGTTGACGGAACTTTGTAAAACACTTTGACCCTTTTAGAGTAGTGTGAATAGTAATAGAATGAAGTCTTCGTTGTTTTCTTATATAAATCGATGGGTTGTCTGCTTATGATTCCGTCTTTTAAGAGACAAAGATTGCTAGAAGAAAAGTCTTCAGATACATAGACGAGAATGCCTAAAGGAGTTGTCTGAGAAGGTTAATATATATTGAACAGTTAAAGGGGCTGTCCACTTTCAGCAAATACTTGATTTATTTTGTGTAAATAAAAGTTATACAATTTTCCACTATATTTTCTGTATCAATTCCTAATGGTTTTTTAGATCTCTGCTTGATGTCCTGCTATGTGATGGACATGCAGGCTTTGATAATCATGCGGCTTTGATTACTCTCTGTGCAGGGGCGTAACTTGAGGGGGTGCAGAGGGTTCAATCACAACCGGGCCCAGGAGGTTTAGGGGGCCCATAAGGTATCACTTTCCAATATGAGAAGACTAGTACTATAAAACAAACATTATAGTCAGGGGCCTGGCACAGACTTTGCACTGGGGCCCATCAGCTTCAAGTTACGCCACTGCCTTTGTGATAATAACGGCTTGTGCACCTGTGTGACATCACATGACCATGGACATATTTCTATTCACTGGAAGAAAACATAAAAACATATAGCAGGAAAGCAAGCAGAGATCTAGAGATCCATTAGGAATTAATACAGAAAGTATATTTGAAAATCATATTACTTTTTATTACACAATCAATATAAATTAAGTGGACAACCCCTTTAAACTGTAGATAACAGATAAGAGAATAACTACCAGTTTTCTACCACATCAATTACAGAATTTCTGCTCCAATCCTACCTATTGATGCAATTATGCAACTTCCTTGCTCCATAAATATAATGAGCAGGGCAGGCACCAGCACTGGGCAAGTGCCCGGGGGGCGGGGGGGGGGACATAAGGCTGTATATAAGGAATCCATGGGGTGACAGGGGCTGCATCTAATAAATCTATAGGGTGTGAGGGGGGCGTCAAATAAAGTAACCATGAGGGAGTTGTATATAAAACAACCATGGGGAGGTGGTAATATAAAGTAACCATGAGGGGGCTGTTTGGGTTGATAAACTAGGAAATATTTTATGGAACGGGGACTGTTTTAGTTTCTGAATTTTTAATGCTGCCACATGAGTTCATTGCGGCTCTGTTGCCCAGGGGCCTACTGAAACCTGGAGCCAGCCCTAGATAATGAGGGAGAATTATCATACACTGGCGGTCCATGCGCTGGCGTATAATAAAGCCCTGCCACCCCGGTGGATACATAATGAGGTTTACACCTCATAATGTACCTGCCTGCGCACTGCATTGGCAGAGAAAACTAACTCAGATCCGACCTGGAATAGTGTTTAGTGAAAACCTGCGAAAGTAAATTGAACGGGCTCGCAGGTATTTAGTTTGTGGAGACATCGGACAGGTGGCTACACCCCTCTACATCTAAATGTCGTGGAGGTGGTGTAGTCGCGAGAATAATCACAATTACGCCTTTTGTTAGTCTATTTTTTTGTACCCCATTTGTCTTTGCAGTTTTGGCTCTTTTTCAAATGCTGAGTTTTTGGAACTTGCACACTTTTAGGCACAGATCAGTGTTAAATCAGATGCAGATATCTGGATGCAAAGGAAATACAAAGACAAATTAGCCGCAAACAAGGATTATTGCTACACAGAGAAGCTGCTAAAAAATTACACAAATACCCTAATCCGCCCAAAAAGTCACTAAAATACAACCAAATAACACTCATCAGACTCTTTTTTTATGGGGCTCAGTTAGGATGGGCTTATGTTCTGGTTGTCAGGAAGCACACAAGACTATTATACAGCAGCCTTTATACATTACAATATAATAGATATTTCCAGAATACTGCATCATTCTTTGGGGTTGTCCCAAACTTATATTTGTGGATAAATTTGCAAGATACAGTACTTGATCACCCAAAAGACACTTACATTGCTTTACAATCCAGTGACCTCATGCTTTATAGTCAGAGTCATAGTTCAAAGCTAATGGGCCTTGTGCAATAGTTCTGTCTGCCTCCCCTTGCCCCAACTGTATTGTGACCTCTGAAAGCCCCAGGTAAATCTCAATATTTCCAAAGCACCCACAAACAATCAAAAAGGTTGTAATCATAAATAACCATTAAGCCCTTCCCCCCAAAAAACTGGTCTCACAGATTAAAAGTTTACAGAGTATCATGCAAAACTGACATCTATAAATTCATGTGAAAACTATCACTTATGGCTACAAAATTTGATGCATATACTGTATATCTCCAGGTTTACCAGCACAGTTTTGCACTGTGCCTATAAAAAAATATTTCACTCACTTCCACTATAGCATTCACTAGATAAAACTAAATATTCCAGATAACTAGATATCTAAATAGAAATACCTCACAAGACAGCTGACCTGCTGTACTCCCCACAAATATAATACAATACACTGTGACTCCCTGCATATAAGAAAGTAAGATGTAACTTATCAACATACTAAATTTACAATATTCTCCTGAATAAAGAATACACTATGCTCCTAATACACTGAGACAGTGTGGCACATTTACTTACCTGTCCCGTTGATGCCGCCGATCTGGAATTTCCGACGAGGATTCAGAGCTGCCGCAATTCACTAAGATCGTGCGTCCAATTTCCTGCTGAGGTCTGCAGGAGTTCACCTTCTTCTTCCCAGTGTATGTAAGTGCTGATCTTGCGACAAAATTTGATTTTTAAATTCCGCGCTTTGTCCGAATCAGTCAGGTTGTCCGACGACCACGCCCCCCGATTTGTGTCGCATGAAAGCCGGCGCCGATGCACCACAATCCGATCGCGTGCGCCAAAAACCTGGGGCAATTCAGCGCAAATGGAAAAATTCGAGAAACCCGACAGAAATACGTCCAACAAACCCTTAGTAAATGTGCCCCAGTAACTTTATTGGTTATATTATAAAAAGAGCCACCTCTTTAAAGAGAACCTGTAATGCAAATTAACCCACTCAAAGACTCCATTAAAAACTATGATTAAAAAGCATTGGGGGTCATTTACTAAGGGCCCGATTCGCGTTTTCCCGAGGTGTTACCCGAATATTTCCGATTTGCGCAGATTTTCCCTGTATTGCCCCAGGTTTTTGGCGCACATGATCGGATTGTGGCACAATGGTGCCGGCATGCACGCAACGGAAATCGGGGGCGTGGCCGAATGATAACCTGATGGATTCGGAGAAACCGCCGCATTAAAAAAAAAAGTGTCGCGGGACACGCGCTTAGCTTCACCAGGTATAGGATGGTGCATTCCGGCGGACCTCGGGGAACTTCAGCGCAGCAGCGCCGGAAGACCCGAATCCACCACACAGAACGCGCCGCTGGATCGCAAATGGGACGGGTAAGTAAATCGGCCCCATTGTCTTTATCCCGAAATGGTTCCATGGCTGTAATGTTACAAAAATCAGTTTCTACAAATCAGTTTGATGGACTCACATGCAATCTGCCTGATGTGAGTCCATAAAACTGTATTGAAAGGTCTGTTACAACATTAGGTAGAAGTCCTTGGAGGAATTTGTGATTTCAAGCAATCAGATATATGCATGGTGTAAGGTTTGCTAATGTTAGAAAGCTAAAGGACCTGTGATGATGTCATTCTGGTCATATGGTCTGAAAAGAGGCATGTTTCTATAGGAACCTGTCAGTAGCTATATATGTGAAAATGTGGTGACAGTTTCCATCATTGGAAGGGACCCATGTGAGGAAGAGAACCTTTCCTATAAAGTTTGTTGACACACACATATACATAAAAACCGTATATACCTTGGCTTATACACGAGTCAATTAAAAAAAAAAAACTTACATACTCACCATCCTGCGCCCCGATGCTCGTCGCGGCTAACGATCCTTGTTGCGGCTCCTGGCGGCTCCTCTTCGGTCTTCTCTCTGCTCTATTAGCAGAGACACGTATACTACTGGGGGCTGGCTGTATACTCCATAGGAGCTGGCTGGCTATATACAACCTGGGGCTGGCTTGCAGTATACTACTGGGAGTTGGCTGGCTGTATACTACTGGGGGCTGGCTGGCTATATACTATGGGTGGGCTGGCTATATTCTATAGGGGGCTGGCTATATACTGGGAGACTGTGACCAATGCATTTCCCACCCTCGGCTTATATGCGAGTCAATAGTTTTTCCCAGGTTTTGGTGGTAAAATTAGGGGTCTCGGCTTATACTCGGGTCGGCTTATACTCAAGTATATACTCAGGTGTGTGTATATATATATATATATATATATATCCATACATCTGATGGGCTGAGTTGCCACTGTGACCTTGTGACCTTTACAGTTTTTTGGTTATGCCACTTTTTATACTACTAAATCTACTGACTGGAAGTGACCGTAATATGTAAAATTTTCCCCCTTGTGGTGTCTAACAGAATAGAACAATGCATCAGGCTAGAGCTGGGTGGGTATACAGGTTGGCATTGTCCTTCTGTACATCATGTTGGTATCATTGGTATATTTTACATAATTTTTTCTAAATATTTTGTTTTTCACCTTGCCAGTTATACAGAGTTTTTCGTCCTGTGTTAACAAAAGTCCTTGTATTCGGGGGATAATCTGTGTGTTTGCTTTTCATGAAAACATCCTGCAATTAAAGCTGAAATGGACATCCATGTACATCATGGGCCATTAAGAAGCATAGCTCTCGTTCTGTTCACTTCACTTAGTTGCCTAGCAATTTCCATGCCTGCCGCCAGCACCTGTGCCTTGAAAATGTTTACCTGGGTAAAGCTTACATATAATATAATGCAACATACAGCTGGAAAATGTAGATATTACTAACATATTCTGTATATGCCATTTAATTATTGAGTACGGTTGATGATTTAGGGATGCTTTTAGGCGGAATCCCAGAAAATTGCTATTTACTAAGCAATTATAATGCAATGTTAACGTTATACTTCATATTTATGTACTTTATTTATCAATACTAATGCTTGTAGCCTTTTATTTTGCGCTTACAATTATTTTATATCACTTTTACATTTCATTTTTACTCTTGGTTTTTTAAAATCTTTGGTAAGCTTGAGGATTTGGGTAAGTAAGTAGTTAAAGATAAATCCTTTAGCAATGGGCATTAAAGAAAGTATCACATTTTTTTTTCCTTTTAATTACCGTACATACTCGAGTATAAGCCGACCCAAGTATAAGCCGAGGCCCCTAATTTTACCACAAAAACCTGGTAAAACCTATATTTTTTTTTATTATTACAACCAAAATTTTCAGTTTGTTTTAATTTTATAACTTTTTTTCACATTTTTTTTTCTAAACCTTTATAGTGGCAGCCAGAGCTCTGTGTGATTGAGGCCAAAGATTGTCTGTCAGTCTATTGTCATGCTTAGTAAAAATTGCAGGATTTAATACTTATTTTAGTGTTCACAGTTGCAATATTGCTCCTAATTAAAGGGGGTATACAGAGGATTTAAAACATGTCTGTTTTATTCCAAAAACCACACCAAACCTGACCCTGGTTTGTGCCCAGGGATGGCACCAGCACTGGGCATACAGGGGTTAGTGCCAGGGCCCAGAGCTGCTGGGGGGCCTACATAAGGAATCCATGTGGGTGAGGGGGGCTGTATACATAGAGTGTGAAGGGGCTTATATATAATGACCATGAAGAGGCTGTTATGAGGCTGGTATGATAAACTAGGAAATATTTTAGGGAACAGGAGACTGTTTTAGTTTTTGAATTTTTAATGCTGCCATAGGAGTTCACTGCAAAGGGGCCCACTGAGGAACTGTCGCCCAGGGGGATAATGAAACCTGGACCCAGCCCTGTTTGTGCCGGAGTTGCAATGGTGGCGCAACCCATGATCATGTGTGGTGTTGTTTTTGTTTATTAACATCTAGACAACCACTTTAAAGAGTAACCATCATTTCAGATGATTTTTGATATAGTGTATAATTGTGAACATTTCTCTAATATACTTCATTAAGAAATTATACTTAGTGTGTAAAGAACCAAGCTGCAATGTGCCCCTTTTGCACATTGTTGCTTTTACATTGCTATGGAATATCTCTCTACCATATTGAGAACAGTTATCTTTTCTGTTGGTTACACATCTGTGAGTGTTAACCCCTTATGCTCTTTTGCTGGTAGTAGTATGTTATAAACATTACTTTCAGGTCAAACTGAAAAAGAAGGGGTTAATCCTCCCTGCTAGAGCTGTGTAACCAAACACAGGGAGATTAGATGTGAGTTCATGCAGCCTCCATAGACACACACTATGCAGGCTGTAATACATATCTCTATGGAAGGGAGTGGCTTGTTTTTTTACAAACTAAGCAGAATTTGTTAATAAAGTATATTAGAAATATGTTCACAACATTCCCCTGCACAAAATATTAAAAATTATCTAAAGTGTTATGAGGAAAGATTAAAACAACTAGATTTAGTTAGTGTGGAAAAGAGACGACTACGAGGGGATCTGATTAATTTATATAAATATATGAATGGTCCATATAAAAAATATGGTGGAAAGTTGTTTCAAATTAAATCAAATCAAAAAAACGAGGGGACACTGTCTCCGTTTGGAGAAATCAAGGTTTAATCACCAGAGGCGACAGGGTTTTTTACTATGAGAACTGTCTGTGGAATAGCCTGCCTCAGGCGCTGGACACAGCAGATACAGCAGAGAGTTTCAAGAAGGGTCTAGATGCCTTTTTACACCTAAGTAACATTGATGGTTATGTTATATAGAATTGTTTCCCCTAAATCCCTTCCTCATGCAATCCCTTCCCTTCCTTGGTTAACCTTGATGGACAAGTGTCTATTTTCAACCGTATAAACTATGATACTATGAAGTGGCGGTTCTGCTTTAAGGAAATTTGATAAAATCTAAGTATCACGGGTTGAGATGAGGGTCATCTTTATTACCCAAAATAGAGGGCTTCTAGTTATTAGTATATTTTGTTGTGGTAGACCCAACCATTTATAAACTGTATGTTGTAATCATTCATTCATTCCAATACCTCTGGAGTAAAAGTAGTGGTATCAAGATAGATTTATTTTAATTTTTTCGAAAGAAGCGTGCTGTTTTCTCTTTACCCATAGTAAGCCTTATGCCCTGACAATAAAAGCGATAAAATCTATATATTATTATTCAACTCATTATAGTGTAATCATAAAAAATACTCTGTCTGCACCAGGTGCCAGGTGCCCAGTTGAAGGGTGGATGATCTGTGATTTCCCTCATCTTCCATATAGTGTGTAAAAAATGTCAATCTTGCATTTTGGATACACAGATATGAATTTTTAAATGTCAAATGTGCAAAAGGTTTAAATAGCATTAATTACAAAATTAAATGGTCTGTAAGGAAATAAGGAAGCCAGACTATAAATATGAGAGGTGTGACTTCCCGAAAGATGGTCATCTATTTTAAAATGTCATAATATTCAGCATGGGATGAACACAATTGGAGTCTCCAGTATTTAGAAAACTCTAGTATCTATAAGCTTGTGGTATGCTAGTTATGGCTGTATGCTTTGTACGGAGACAAATTTGTTACGGAGCTGAATGTCATGTTACTATAAAATTGTGGAATTTAGAAAGTTCCTTGTTTGTAGAATTTTGTTTTAAAGAGAGATTTGAAAATAGAAGGCAGAGCAGAAATAAAAAAGAAAAGAAATTAACAATTTTGGTAAGAAATACAGATAATGGAATTTAAAGGGGTTGTCCAGGGTTTACAAAAATGTATATCAGCACAAGGGGGGCTATAAAAACAGTGAAAAACTTATCCTTACCTCCTCCGGGCTCCAGTTTCCCAGCGGCAGTGATGTCATTGCCTTGCCCCTGTTAGTTGTTTGTAGAGGCCGGCACTTCCTTACCGATTACTTCTGAATGTCTAATACATATTGAAGGTGATGCTGTATTAGGTGCGCGGCAGCGGTCGGACAGGAGCAACGGCCATGTCCGTTATGGGCAGTGCCGCAGGACAAAGGGAGAACTGGAGGAGTTAAGGATAGGATTTTTATAAAGTCTAGACAACCCGTTTAAGATTTCTCATTCTTGCTGTTCCATGATGTTAGGTCATACCTCAAATCATACCTAAAAGATACTTCATACAGCACCATGGGACACAGGGTCTAATTTTTGCAGAGTTGTTCTAAATTTGCACTGATAGAAGGAAAAAACAAGTATTGATATTCAAGGTTTTCTTTTTGAACCACTTGAGATGCTTTTTGAAAGTTCTTTAAGCAGTTCCTTTATACATAAATAAGTGAATTTTGGCAAACTTTTCTATGCTGTTTGAATGACCTCATGCCCTGGGTCATAAACTACAAACTACACTACAGGGTCAGGGGGCCCTGTTATTTTAAATGACACACTAAAGAATGAAGGCTGTGCACCATTATGTAGATAATGGGGGTCATTTACTAAGGGGCCGATTCGCGTTTTCCCGACGTGTTACCCGAATATTTCCGATTTGCGCCGATTTCCCCTGAATTGCCCCGGGATTTTGGCGCATGCGATCGGATTGTGGCGCATCGGCGCTGGCATGCACGCAACGGAAATCGGGAGGGGCGGGGCCGAATGAAAACCCGACGGATTCGGAAAAACCGCTGCATTTAAAAAAAAAATGTGTCGCGGAGCTTGCACTTACCTTCACTAGGAATAGGCCGGTGAATTTGAGTGCGTTCCGATGCACTTCAGTGCAGCAGCGACACCTGGTGGACGTTGGAGTAACTACCTTAATGAATACCGGCCGGACCCGAATCCACCGCAGAGAACGCGCCGCTGGATCGCGAATGAACCGGGTAAGTAAATCTGCCTCATTATGTTACACACTGTATAGCATAATATGTATTTAACATATAAGTGATGTACATGTGCTGTACATGTGTGTATATCTGTGACGTATATATGCTGTATATATGTGCACATGAGTGTATAAATGGGTACACAAGTGTATAAATGTGCAAATAAGAGAAGAACTTTGTGTGTATGTATTTAAAGTATATAAATGTGTGTAATATATAAATTTGAGATTTGAGAGTAATAAGAAACTTGAGCAGGGTAAGTTTGAGACCATTATAAAGTCCCCCTTGTTGTTCTTGACCCAGTAAAATTTGTATGTAATCCAAGGGATCTTGGGGTTAAATGTCCAACCGGCAGCAGGACTCGGGACTTTACTGTGACGTCCCATGACCTACTGGCTTTTGGCGGGTAAAGGGAAAGGGCTGCCATTACTCGCCCCCTTTGATAACCACTGGTTGAAGGGTACATGCCAAAGACATTTTCACACCCCTGCAACCACTGATATGGAAGAGGTTATAACAGAGGAGACATGAATACAGTAATGACCCCTCCACCCGCACGCGCCATCCGCTAATAACCAGCAGGTCATGGGAAATCACAGGAAGTTCTGAGTCCTGCTGCCGGCAGGTGATGTGATAATGGGTGGGATCAAATTTTTCATCTCTATTACATTGCTATCCTACATACAATGTCCTGCATAGCTAACTACATCCATGGTAATCCATAATACTGCCACCCACAGCTGTGATAAACCCTAATGGCCCTAAATAACGGACACCTACTGCCCCCTCTATGATAACACTTGTAGCAATGTGCTTTATAGGCTTAAATTATCTAAGTCTTCATGAACGGTGGTCACATTTATGTATATGCAGATTCCTCAAATGCAGGGTTAATCTCCTGATATATTCGGCATGGTGCTTTATGTTATACATATATATACATTAGCAATCATTGTGCGCTTGGGAAATAGAATATGTTCTGCTGTTTTGTTCACCTTAATTGTTGATTTGAATGCAGAGCCAGACGTGTATTTATTTCTGTGCGATTGCCCCCTGGTTCATCACACCAGGATGACACTCAGGCGCCCCGCTTATTCAGGTACATGCCTGGATTCTGGCCTGGCTTTATTGAACAGCCAAAAATTGATGCTATAATTTTCTCTGTATAAACATTAACACATTTCTTGGTTAAAGGTCAATTAATTCCTTTTTTTTCATTTTGTGAATAGAAAAAAAACATGGCAAAAAATCTATTTAATGCATTAATATTAATCAATTAATACAGAACATGGTCCAGTGCTGGATCTGTGCATATGCATAGAACATTATATAACAAGTTGTGCTTAATGGCAAACTGCACAGAAGGTATTATAAAATACCTCATAGAGATCCATACTTCAAATTATTATTTTTTTGTAAAGGGTCCTGAAATTTAAAGGGATTGTCCAGGAATAGGTATTGTCATATCTATGACTGGGAGGTCTTTAAAAATAAAAAATAACTTATACTTACCTCTCTCCCTGCTCCCGTTCTCCTGTGGCTCTGCCTATCCCTAACCTTAACCCTTCCACCTCCTGTCTGTATACAGAGGCCGGAGGAGACAGCTGTGCCCCTCTTAATCCTCTAGTTTCTGTGTATTGAAACAGACGCTGGCAGTGATGGGCAGCGCCATGGGATTTCGGGAGAGAGGTAAGTACAAGTTCTTTTTTATTTTTAAAGACCTCCCAGCCATAAATGAAAAAATACCTATTCCTGGACAACCCCTTTAAATTGTATAACGTACAATAATTCAACAATTATGTTATTTTCAGTATGAAAATTCTGTTTGCTAACTGTTATAGAGCAAGAATAACAGCATATTGTATATGATGTCATATCTGTAGGCAGCATGTTATAGAGCAGGAGGAGCAGAGCAGGTTGTACATTGTGTCCTAGCTGCAGGAAGCAGAAGCATGATTAGAATGTACATAGATTCTCACTTGTAGGCAGCATGTTATAGATCAGGAGGGTTTGAGCTGATTGTCCATAGTGTAAGCAGCATGTTTTACAACAGAAGGATCTGAGCAGCTTGTACACTTCTGTCTGACTTTGCACGTACTCGTAGGGGAAATCTGCTGGCACAGATATTTAAGAAGTGTCTGTGCATTTATTGTGTAGCAGGCGACCCTTTAGGGACACAAATTAGGGGGCGTTCTGGCGCACAGTTGGACCGAGCGCCATATTTAACATGCAGAGTCTGTTGCACGCCCAATGGTAAAGGTGTGCCACAACAAAGTTGGTGAACTATGTCGGGCCAGTGCAAGGGAAGCAACAAATTCATGATTTCTGGCGCATGTTCCTAATGAACCCAGCACCCAGCATTATACACAGGCAGAGCACTTTTAGCGAAGTTTCCGTCTTTCTAAGTAAATGTGCCCGATAATGTCCTTTCTGCAGGCAGTATATTATAGAAGAGGATGAGCTGAGTAGAATGGCCATATTTTCTTATATGCAGGCAGCATGTTACATAGAACTCTCCTTTCTTCCAGTAAAATATAGCAAAATTCCTTTTTCAAGGTTGTGATTTTCCTCCACTTTTTGGCATATGTTAAAGATCATCTGACAAAAATAGAACACTGTTCAGACCATCTCCATGGCAGTTGATCCTCCCTTGACTCCACTATTCACCACAGTCGGTCACTGCATACGGATCACGTAGTATGTCTGTACAATTGAAGTTTATTTGTATAAAATATCATCACAAAATTTTTGATAAAAGTGTGATGTAAAATCATAAAACGGGACGCCTGCTTCATATAATCGCCCCACCCTGGGCTTCGCCTACCTCGGCTCCTTTGGGGAATTTTGGAATTTTGCAATATTTTATTGGAAGAAAGGAGAGTGGTCATAATTCCTGGAGCTCCGGTCAGAATAAAACTTTTTATTGAATTATTGGACTTTGTATTTGGATCAGTCCTTAGACTGTTTTGTAGCGCTGTATATGGGAAGTGTGCAACACATATCCATATCATTGTATATGATGCTATATAGCAGAAGGAGCTGAGTAGAATGTACAGTTTCTTAGTTGCAGGCAGCATGTTATAGATCAGGAGAGGCTGAGCTGATTGTACATAGTGTCCTATCATAAAGGGGGTCATTTATCTTAGGCTTTTCTTTTCTTTCTGCAACTTTTTTGGCACATTTGCAAAGTTAGCCGTTAGAATTTTTCAACGTTGTACCTGATATATCTTTAAAATAAAAAGGTGGAATTTTGGTGCAAATAAACTCCGTCCCCAAGCAGACATCGGTATAGGTTTAGAAGGGAGTTGCAGTTGAGTTTAGAAGGGAGTTGAGTTTTCTTAAAAAAAAGAGGCTAAAATAACAAATGTCAGACATGCCTAATATTTCATCCTCTAAGATAAATTAAACAAGTCCAAACCCTCAAAAAAAGCATATATGGCCTGGCTAAGGCTTAATGACCCCTCTAGTGTACTATTTGCAAGCAGCATGCTATAGAGCAGGAGGAGCTTAGCAGATTGTACATATTACCCTACATTAAAACTAGTGCAGTCTGTACTATGTGCAGTTTCATGTGGAGTGTGCAGAGTGCGGCAGATTAATCAAAACTGGCGCCCAGTTTTTATGAACCTGGCGCCCCCTGCACTACTTGGGAAGTGGGCACCATTTTTTTGGTGCATTTTGTTCATGCTGCAGAATTGTGGCGCTCATCAGTAATAAATGTGGTGCAAACTCTGACTAAGCAGTAACACGCACATTTTTTCCATCTTGATGGACACAGAGCGGCCACGGCACAAAACTGGCGCAGCCACTTCCTAAATTCATGTGCAATAAGTTTGCACGTTCTCTTCAGTGCAAAGTCAGAAAGAAAACTGGTGTCCTATCTGCAGGCATAATGTTATAGAGCAATGGGAGATGAGCAATTTATACATAGAGCAGGAAGATCTGAACAGAGTGTACATAGCTTACAACCAGAAGACATGAATATACTCATAGCATAGCAGAAGAGAATCATGACATTATTGACATTATTGACAAGCAAAGTCACAGTAAGGTCCCAAGAAATAACCATTGAAACTGAAGAGAAAGCTTCTTCTGACTCCCAACATGTGCTCACTAGTACATACAGCACATCTACCGTATACTCTATTATTTATAAACTATATGAATCTATCTGAGTAATCCATCTCCTACATGGAGCTCCATACTCTAATGATCACTCTCTGTGTAGTCACTTTACTGTGACATTTCCCAAGTCTTTACAGAATAAGATTACTATCCGCAATGCTGTAATATAACTTCTGAGCTCAATCCGAGAAGAGAATTTTAGTCTTGTTTGTACTACACGTTTTTAGTTGTATATTATACAGACTGCAAGGCTCAGATGTATACGGTGCCACTTCTGTATATGTATCTAATGCATCAGCTTACCCTTCCGTCAAGGGCGACGGATATGTATTCAGCAGAACGCTGTGATAGATTAGAAAACACTGATTATTTTCCTTTGATGTCCTTTAGCACTGCTTGTCTCCTTGTTCTGAATCCTGGTGTAAATTTGTTTTTGCTCATTTTCATTTTTAGACAGTATTCTGTTTCTGGGTTTATCAAATAGCATAAAAATCCATACAAAAAAATCAACTAATTGTTAGTGTTATGGCCCAGGGTCAAGATATATAATCTTGCATATGTAATCACGTGTGATGAATTAACGGCCGGTCTAGTATTTTAAGAAAAAGATTATTACCGTATATTCTGGCGTATAAGACGACCTGGTGTATAAGACGACCCCCATAACTTACTGTTTTTTAAAACTAGAGTTTAAGATATATTCGCCGTATAAGACTACCCCTTTCCAACGCATACAAAACACCGGTAAAAATTTAAAAAAACAGATTTGAATTTAACATGGTCCTTTTTTAATTTAAATCTTATGACATGCAGGTATATAGCAGGAAAACTGTCGCTCATAAACATAAGGCATACAACAACAAACATTACAATTCAGCACAGCCCCAGTAGTAGTATACAGCACAGCCCCCAGTAGTATACAGCACAGCCCCCCAGTAGTATACAGCACAGCCCAGCCCAGCATTAAAAAAAAATAAACTTATATACTCACCCTCCGGTGGCCCCGATGTCCGCGCGGCTCGTCTTCAGTGTTCCGCGCCGTCTTCTTTCTTCTGCTGGGCGCCGCCATTGATCTTCCCCGGCAGGCGCCTAGTATGACGCGCCGCTGCTGGGAAAAACATGGCGGCGCCCAGCAGAAGAAAAGAAGACGGCGCAGAAGACTGAAGACGAGCGCGCAGACATCGGGGCCAACGGAGGGTGAGTATGCGCCCGATGTCTTTTTGAGGCTGCCGGCAGCCATCGCTGTGAAAAACACCGCGATCGGTGCTAGCACCGATCGCAGGTGTTGGCGGTAAGCCTTTGCTGCAATAAGCAGCAAAGACTTACGGCTATAGAGGGCTCAGCCGTGAGCCCTCTCGATGCACCGTGACCCGACCGCCGCCGTGAATACACGGCGGGCGGTCGGGATTACGGCGTATAAGACGACCCGAGAAGACAGAAGAATTTTCTGTCTCACAAGTCGTCTTTTATATGCCTGAATATACGGTATGTATCCAATAAAATTCCTTCCACCCTAATGGTGTTTGGTGGAATGGTGTTTTTTATTATATATTGGGGACATGATATGCCACAACTTATTATTATATATTATTATAAGTTTTGCACCATTTTCATGAAATCAGAAGCCACAGCCCTCCTTCAGAAATGCCTTCCTCAGTGGCCTGCTGCTACCATCAATAAGATGGCAGGATAATGGAGGGTCATGTGACCATAGACTCCCATGAGCACTTACTCCTCTACAGCGTCCTGTGAGCTATCGGTGCTCTGATCGCCTTTCCTTGAGCAGATACTGCAACGTTTCAGCTTCTGGTGTGGTCACATGACCCCCAATCTCCTGCCATCTTATGGAAGGGAGCAGCAGGCCGCTAAGCAGAAAGGCATTTCTGATTTATTGAAAATGTGCAGAACTTTATTTGAATATATATTGGTAAGGTATTTCATATCATATCCCCAATATATAATAAAAAAGTAGTCTTCAACCCCTTTAAGCAACAGCTCTGGTGCTCCCAACCAGTCCTGCAATGAGATGTTGCATACGTTAATCATATGACTTCTGCATTCAACCACAGGCCTCAGAGTTCACGCTGATGAGCTCAGTGATTAGCCGCAGGAGTCAATGATATGTTTTAGGTCATTGCTGTACAACAAATAGGAACCTCTGGAGTGATAGCCCTAGAGCAAAAGGATAGCAGAGAAGCCGGATATACAGGGGTTTTTGGGAATAAAATAATGATAACCTATTCAAAAATGTATTTTAAGGTGATCAGTTTTACAAAAGGGATGGTACGCCATGCACATGCCCATTGTTTCCGTCTCTTCACTGCTAACAAGCACAGTGCTGTATATTATATAGAGGCTGTGTTTGGTATTGTAGATCTGCCTCATTTACTTAAAGTGGTTGTCCGAGACCTAGAAGAAAACTGCTATGTGCTCGGGAGGGACTGCTTAAAAAAATAAACACATACTTACCTCCGCAGTCCCTCATGGCTCATGGTGTCCTTCACCGCTGTCTTTCTGGGCCGTGCCTCTGTTTGTTTACAGGGGCACTAAAGCAGCGCTCAGACCGGCTTCCAGCCAACTCGGTGGCGCAGGACACAGGGAAGGACCCTGGAGGTAACTGTGTTTATTTTCTTAAGCACCACACAGCCGTTTTTTAGGTCTTGGACAGCACCTTTAAATGAAACTGAGATACCAAAAGGCCATGTGACAATTTAAAATGATGCTACTAGTTTGTGAAAGCTGCACTCACAGAACTGTCCAACCTATTCAACATAAGGGAGCTGTTCTACCTGTAATTTGGCACTCCGGAATTCCCTTTAAAGTAAAGTAAAGACTTTTCTTTATCATATCATTGTCCCAGGAAAAAAATTCCCATAAAGATGGACTATCCACATGGGTGGAAGTGTGGAAGATGCATAAATCACTTGTAGGGGGAGAGGGTCCAAAGATCCCACTACCTTATTAGTATATATTGCGTTATATTTTGAGTGTAATTATACTAATGTATATGTGTGTTTTCCTTATAGTCATTGAAGCCATGAAACCAATCAAGTTCAACAGATGGGGATTACCTGAAATCGACATTGAGACTATGGCAACCAGTGAACCTGGAGTATTTGCAGGAGGAGACCTTGCTGGTTTGGCTAATACAACGGTTGAGTCTGTTAATGATGGGAAGCAAGCCTCTTGGTACATTCACAGATATATACAGGTGCGCTATTGTTTCTATAAAGTTGGAGTAGACTACAGGATACACCTTCAAGTACATTTAGAACACTGGTTTTCAGCATTAAATTGGTGCTTAAGAATACAAAAAAAGCTTATACTGACCTTTGGGAGCACACCCGTTATCCTCGGCCATTTCCCATCGGTGCCTTGCCTCTGTTTATATTCAGATACAGGGCACTTTGACCCAATCAATGCAGTGTGTTGGACACATCATAAGATTTAGTTCTGTAGCCGGCTACCGGAAGTCATTCCCTGTCTCTATATACTAACAGAGGCATGGCACTGACTGGAGACAGCGCAGGACAACTGGTGAAGTATAATCTCTTTTTTGTTTTCTCCCCCCCCCTTCTTTGGAAGGTTATATTTTTTGATTACACCCCCTTCAATACCATAAGTCATATGAGTAGCGATAACCTAACCCAAACCTTAAAATTCTGTATGGGTTCTTACCTGAACCCCCACCAGTATCACAAGTGCTTGCGGCTGCATTCAAATACCAATGCTGTGTGGGGGCTGCTATTTACAGTGGGGGATTTTGCTCTGCATGACATCATTAGGGGAGCGAAGATTCTCCCAAAAATATTGCCACACACACGTTGCTGCCATGTAAGTCCTGACACACATCGCATCACTTTAATGGCAACAATTTAAAGAGATATCACCTGCAATTAGTGCCAACAACCATTGCGGATGCTATTGGGCAATTGTTTGAGCCAAACCCAGACCCAAAATCGAACTTTTTACTTAAGTTCGGGTCACGGTTTGGAGACCTTAACCCACAAAGATTGGGTCTGCTCAGCACTAAATATTATTGGGGTAACCTGAAAAAGCCGGTTGATATGCTTGCCAGCATTTTATTTGATTTTCATTAATTAATTAATTTTTTCTTTTATTATTATTATTTATTAGTACTTTCACTACCCTATTTTTGGCAGGGCTGTTGCCCTTTTATCACCCACATTTTGCAGCCCTCTGCCCCCTACTACACGGGTTGCCTGAACCAAACTTTTTTCTGAAGCTCTGTTGAACTCTAAGGGGCATATTTATCATACGCTGGCGCTCGTGCGCATATTGGCAGCGGGATACATCAAGAGGCTTCCCCCTCTTGATGTATCGGGGCGGAAGGTTGCGAAGCATTTATCCTACAGTAACGCCCCGCGCCGGCCCACTCCTGCGCCCTCCGCTCGGCCATCCGCGCCCCCCTTTCACGCCCCTTCACACTGGCATGAAGTTGGCGGATTGGGACAAATAATCACAAGTGCTAACAATGAGCTAGACGTGGCGTGGCGCAGAGGTCCTGATAAATATGCCCCAATATGTTTGTTTGACACAAATAACACTAATGTGATGCCATTTAATGTGAACACACCCTGTAGTGGTTCTCCCGTCGGTGTACCACACTTCCATACATTCCATGCATCTGCATATCATTTTCTCCTAAGACACGTGGCAGAATTAATTTAGTTTTAGATAAAGTCTAATGAATTTGTGCAGATATCTTAGTGTGAATAATCCAGTGAGGTGAAAGTCAATTAGGATAATTAATTATTACTCCCTGGTGACAAGAGCTATCCTGTGCATAGACGTCCACTTCACAAACGTCACGCAATTGCACAGAATATTACACCTGGTTTTTCATAGACAATTAACCTGGGGATATGGACAGGGCAAAATGTGGCTTTTTAGTCACCCCTTGGTTTTAAATTCAATAAAATGTGTAATTGTTTTAATGTATTTGAACAGGGATTGCATGACATATCTGTGACTGGCAAGCCAGAGCTGCCATTGTTCTACACCCCTATCGACACAGTGGATATTAGTGTGGAAATGGCTGGATTGAAATTCCTGAATCCTTTTGGGCTTGCAAGTGCTCCACCCACTACCAGCGCCCCGATGATCCGTAGAGCCTTCAAGGCCGGATGGGGATTTGCTTTAACAAAGACATTTTCCTTGGAAAAGGTAATTTTTTTTCAATTTAGTAGTATTCCTAATGGTGGATTACATGGTTCATTGTTTCATTATAACCTTTGATTATTTTCTAGTAAAATGGGGGGAGGGACAGTGTCTCAAAGACACTAACGATGTCTATATCCCCGAGAACGTATAAGAGACAAGACATGTCGTAATGGGACCATCCATTTCTGGAAAACCTAAAATGTACAACAATGCAGTTTATCCATGATATGTAAAATCCATTTTGTATCATAACATGCCCACAATATGCAAATAATCCCTTAACGGGGTATTCCAGGATTGATCTATTAATCAGCTGTCCTAAGGATATATAGGTGATATATAGGTGATCAATAATAAATTGGGTAGGGGTCTGATTTCCTCACCAATTAGCTGATTAAAAACAAGTTCTGGAATATCCCTTTAATGCCCATTAGCATGTGTTATCATAGACTCTTCCTCCTTGTGGAATGTTAGTTGTGAGAATCCTAAGAATTTGGTCAAAGTTTTAAGAGGAATTACTATAAATTAAATATTTACATTGTATCAATACAAAACAAAACATACACACTTTTCAATAAAAGACCGTAGCTAGGCGACATCTAAGCGGTAATGTAAAGATAATTGCTTTGGAAATCGGTGGCTGCTGGAAAGCCATATTTTATGGTTTGCATATTAATTTTCACATTAGAGTTATCAATTGTTACAGCCCAGGAAGGGGCTTAAATCTATTGTTTAACCTACTAAGAAGAATTGACTTGAAAGAGCTCAGGTTTCCCAAGTCCCATACTAATGAGATTTTCTTTCCATAGAATCCTAATGAAGAAACACATGATAGGCATTAATTTACCCATAACGTGTTGCAGTTTTAATACCCTTCAGTATAAATCTGTGGATTATGTTAGGAAATACCAGTCACTAATTAGATACTTCTCAGAGAAACCAAACAAAACCAATGCGTCCTCTATCGAGGCACACACACACAGGAGAACATTTTCAATTGAGACATTAAAGAGATACTACGGCAAGAGCTGTCGCCGCATTGCAACCGCGTATTGATATTCATATGGCTTCTGACCCGCTGAGTTAAGTTTAAGCATTGTCCGATTGGCAAGAAACTCGTGATCAATATTGCAATCGATGCCGAATGCAAAGATAAAGGTTCATTGTCAGCAAGTGTCTATGTGTTACATTGTATCTCACTGCTTTTCCATCACAAAACGGAGTGAAGGTTCTCCGGGCGAAGCCGGAAGAGCGTTTAGTTCCAATGACACAATGTTTGCTTTTATTCCGATGTTTCCCCCCCCCTTCTCTCGTGAACGTGTAATTCTGATTAATCAGAGACATCTGCTTTCACTCTGCTGGTGACATGCATTGATTTGTATGGCTGTCACTTTCAATAATCAGCACAGGTTTTTTCATTACATGCACTCAGTGATGTGATTGCCCAAGCAAAGTTTCCTGCAGATCTCACGTTCCCGTTTAATCTATTATTTTTTTTTTCCTTGCCTTTCACCTCATTTAACCACTACCAAAATAGCGGCGCGATTATGTGCAAATTTAATTGCACGCAAAAATCTATACTCAGGGAATGCATTGAATCAGCAGTATTTTATGTCGCTATAACCAAGAGAAGATGGAAGGTCTATTTACAGAGGGATATAGTCATTAAATTGTGTGCGGCGGTGGACTCCACATTAGCTGGAATAATGTATGATCATTGTTAAGTGGAGACGTGACTTACTGGTCCATGAATGGATGTATATCAGATATATGCTTTGCAGCATGGCAGGTACATAATGTGCATTATTTATGGCTTCCTAATATACCATTAGCAAAGCATTTCCCTTAATAGTGCGACTTAGAAGAATAGGCTGGTAGATGATGTAGCCGAGATTCCTCTGTAGGAAATTGGACCCATTTTTTGCACAAAGATCCTTTTCCTCTTCCCATTATGTTATTGTATTCTAGTTAGGTTGGCAGAATAGTTTTATGAATAGCTCGTTGGAAAGGCAGGTCGTCCTGCAAGGCCTGAGCACAATAGATTTCTCAGCTCATATACAAGATGATGAGCTTGTTCACTGTGGAACGGTGGAAGACGACTGTGTGTAATGGAAGCAGGCGGCGGAGCCTGCAGCACATGCAGAACCTACAGACCACTTAACCTCCTCTACTACTAAGGTCAATTTGTTTCATCTCCGAGTCATTCCATGAAGTCAAATATTACTTTGCTGATTTATGAGAAATTTGGTAGCCGCAGAGGCTTGGCAAGGTTTCGGGGTTACTTTTAAATGGAAGATGGATTGGGTAATCCAATATTGTGAATAAAATGGACGGTACTTATCCAGTATGTTATTACCATTACCGAATAGTTATATATTATAGTGTTAACAGGGGTCCTTACTAATATGTCTCAAATAACTGGCCAGTATGAATGAATTTATAAAAACTTTCTAAGGCCTGGGAACACATAGGGGGTAATCACTGTGGGTAATCCACTATGGAATTGCTACTAGCTAACCCAGAGTGATTTACAGTATCAGCAGTGGAAAAATTATGTTATGAAAGCCATATATTTCATAAATTCCCACTCTAAGTTTGTGGTTTAAAAAATATACTGTATGAAAAGTCTTTCTCAATCGATTTTTTAAAAGTCTTAAAGGGAACCTGTCAGTTGAACTAACCCACAGTAACTAAACATATCTTTGAAAACAGTGATTATACAGCAGTAAAACTATCTATATTTTTACTTTATATACTTTATATTTTTATTTACTGAGCCTGAAAAGCATTTTATTCCATTTGTAAAGTTCCCTCATCATCTATGCATATTCATATTCTTCAAGCTCAGTCACCCCTCCAGATTCTTGATTGAAAAGTAGCTTACTTTCTCTTCAGTTGAGCCAACTCACCCCTGCTACATCACTCATATGCTAACTCTGTGACTGCTGAAGAGAATTCCTAAGGGAGGGAGGGATGAGGGTTGAAAGAGACACTCTTTATGATTGGCTAAGGGGAACATAGCTCACACCTCCCTCAGGAATTCTGAGATGGGAGCTGGATGTGCGCCTGAGCAGAGAAATATGACGTTCAAAATCTTAGCATCAGTTCCATGGTAAACAATTTTCACTAATTCAAGGAGCTGCGGGTCAAGCACCCAACCTACAACTCGATTCAGTACTATTGGAGGGTCAGAAATTGCAGAGCACAGTGCTCTGCAATTTCCAGCACTCTAATAATCAGTGAATAGGCATGCTCTGTCATCAACTCAACCCCGTACTCCTGATGAATGGGTGTCCCAGTGGTCAGAGACCCACCAATCAGGTTGTTATCCTTTGGTACAACCCCTTTAAGGCTGGACAAATCTGTGTATCACATGATAAATTTGACAATATTGTCAAATATTTCTGTAATGCATTTTAATTGGTTTTACCATATTGCTATATGCTTTATATAAGTGTGACAGCATCCATTCTGCTTTCAGTTAATGAGACCATCATATAATTGAGGTATTCTATGTATAATTCCTCATTATGTGTCACCTTTTCAGTTTAAACTTCTAAAAAATCAGGAGGCGGAAGCAATGGTTGCTTTAAGATCTCAAAGATTTAGCATTTGTAGTATTTCATTACTTTAGCATGTTAACACACTTACAGGTTGTCACATCTGGATCTATAAGAAGCTGCCTAATTAAGCGGAATGCTGTGTAGGCTTCACATATTGCATTTGACATGAAGAGCCAGGATTAAATTAGTAATATGATACTGTATAAAATCCCCTTTGAAACATATACTGCTATTATGTGTAATATGCACTTATCCTGTGAGTAAGACCACATAAATATAAAAGAGCATCATTTACAGTCAATTGACTTACTATTGCAGAGTAAATTATTATTTAAGATTTCAAAATTAGCATTTTCTATGATTAAAGATTAAAATTTGCCCAGGATTCACCAAAACAGACTAATCATGGGCCCAGCTCAGAAAAGAAAGAATAAATGAAAATTGACTTTAAATTACAAATGGTGGGTCTTTAGGACCATCATCTATCCCACGGAATGGCGGACCAACTTAAGGACACCCAACTTACGGACCCAGCTTACTTACCTCTCAACCCACTGTGACCTCTGGCGATGGTCTCTGGATACTTTACTTTAGTCCCAGGTTGCAATGATGTAGGGTGTCTGTAATGAAGCTTTAATAATAATCATTGTTCCCATAGGGCAGCACAAAATGTTGAAAATTCTATTGTACCAGGGACAAAAAAAAGTTTGGCTGAATGGCAGCACGGTGGCTGAATGGGTAGCACTTCTGCCTTGCAGCGCTGGGGTCCTGGGTTCGAATCCCACCCAGGTCAACATCTGCAAAGAGTTTGTATGTTCTCTCCGTGTTTGCGTGGGTTTCCTCCCACACTCCAAAACATACTGGTAGGTTGTTTAGATTGTGAGCCCTATGGGTACAGGGACCAATTTGATGCTTTGTGCAGCGCTGCATAATCTGTAGGCGCTATATAAATAAAGAATTATAAATAAGAATAATAAATAAAATATTATTATTATTGGCTGGAGTAACAATTATAAATATACCTGTGCAGACTTGCATACAAATTCAACTGCTGTTGTACATAACTAGGGGACTGCCTGTCTATGAGCTTGGCTCTTTTCTACACCTGAATGGAGACGTGATGAACTTGCAGGGCAGACTCTGCAATTGGCATTGTGGACCTCCTTTCTCGAAATACTTTGGGTCCTAAAAGAGAGTTCTACATCTGTCATGTATTCATGACATATCCTGTGGATATGTTATAAATTCCCAAGATAGAAAAACTCTCACCGCTCTTAAGGCTTATGTTTAAGAAGATAAACATGTTCCCCATCATATATCAATCCTGGAACATTATTTCTTTAGAATTTTTTTAAGTCTTTTTTTTTTTGTAAAAACAAGGGCATAAGCAGCTAAAAGAGGAGAAGATCTTGCCAGAGGGGGCACACATCAGTAAGTCAGTGTGCTTGGTTTACAATCCTTCACCCTGATGGTAGATGTTCTTTAAGTAGTCTTGAACTGTGTTAGATGAGCAAAGTTTCTAATGCTGGATGATAAATCTGGAGAAGTCCAGTCTAATGCCTCTTGCCCATGAACAGTGTTTAAAATCATACAACTTGTACATTTCGTTAGATTTTGGTCAGAGTTTGGCCCAAGTGTGTTCAACTTTTTTTTAGAGTTCAGTGTCCGAGTTCTATGCTACAAAACTTTTTTTGTAGCACAAACTCATCTTTCACCTGTTCCAGATTCTCTCAGCTACTTCCTGGAAACTGACCGTACTACGAAGATCCTAATACTGTCATTTTTGTTTTTCAAGAACCGTAGACTTCAATGGGTGTTTTTTTCTTTTCACTCGCATCAAAGTAGGAAATGCTCTACTTTTGACGCATCACATTGGAACGGTAAGAAAAAAAAGATAAGTGTATAGATCCATTGAACACCTCTGTGATGTGTCAGATTTGTGTGAGTCCAATGCAATGACGAATCACATTGGTCTCGTATAAGAAAACGCTTGTGGGCAAGATGCCCTACTTTACACTTGATATTAGTTTACACCAGAAAAGGTGGTGTCGTAAGATGAACCAAATGGTCTTTCAACAAAGCCTCAGCATTTCCATGGTAAGCAACCAACTTTTTATTATAAGGTGTAAAAGTGCCTAAAAAGTTTACAAATCACTTGGTTAATGTGACACAAAGTCTAGTAGAGACCTTTATTTGGTCCATTTTATGCCAGAATTTGTTACATTTAACTTAGTTTTTACCTCCCATTGTACTGAATATTTCCACATATACTTACACTAAATACACATGGGGGCAGATTTACTTACCCGGTCCATTCGCGATCCAGCAGCGCGTCCTCTGCGGTGGATTCGGGTCCGGCCGGGATTCACTAAGGTAGTTCCTCCGACGTCCACCAGGTGTCGCTGCTGCGCTGAAGTTCCCCCGGAATGCACTGATCTTCACCAAGCCGGACTGAGTAAAGGTAAGCGCCAGTCCCACGGCACTTTTTTTTTTTAAAATGTGGCGGTTTTTCCAAATCCGTCGGGTTTTCGTTCGGCCACGCCCCCTGATTTCCGTTGCGTGCATGCCAGCACCGATGCGCCACAATCCGATCGCGTGCGCCAAAATCCTGGGGCAATTCAGGGAAAATCGCCGCAAATCGGAAATATTTGGGTAACACGTCGGGAAAACGCGAATCGGGCCCTTATTAAATGACCCCCATAGAGTTTTTTTAATCCATAGAATATAAAATACTGGTCTATGTAAAGAAAACTTTAAACTTTGTGTACAGCATAAGCCACATACATGGTTAAACACTACAAGATGATAAAATTTGTAATAATTGATTAAACTTTTTTTTTTTTTTATTAAAGGGGATTGTAATTTCCCCCAAAAATGATAAATTTCAAGTCCTTCTTAAAAGTCGAGGCACCCAATTAAATCTCCTCCGCTCTTTGGTGCAAAGTTAAAAACAGCTATTTAAAATGTATTGAAATGGAGAGACTTGACATTTGAAATTCTGATGTTCCTATTATGAGAAAGGTTGCTCTGCGTAGTTTTGTTATGATATGAAATATTAAAATTTCACAATACAGTTTTGATGAAGTACAATTTGCCTAGCTTGCATATAATAAAGAAATTAAATGCTTACCAAGGGAATAGAGGAAAAAAATTAGAGCCCTGGCTGAACATCTGCTTGGAATTTTATTATCCTGTCCTGCTGACATCATTTCTCCCTCGTTGTTGCCTTTAGATTGACAGCTGAATATTACTTGGATATCCCTTGTAAATCTAATTCATTCTCTCTCAACCGGAGAGCGCTGAATACATTTCTATCTAACCAGCAATAAAAGGGTCAATTGACTATTTTTTTTTTCTTTTTCTATTTTCATATTGGAAATTGTCTGCTTTGTTTTGAATCCCGTTTTTTTTCTCCACTTTTTATACCCCTGACATTTGTAGATGCCAGATTGTAGTCTAATATGCTGTAACAAAAATAGACCATTGAGTTGAAGTGAAATGCCAGTTGATATCTCGGTAAGCAGCGGCATTCTTCTTTATTGGGAGACTGATATACTGTAGAGCATAAGCAGTCTGGTCTTAGGGGAGATGAATGATCAGATCATTAATGTTAAGATTACATGGCTTGGCTGCATACCAGTACAGTTCTGCAATGTTTGATTTCTCATCTTTGCCGCTATGCAAATGTGGAAAGGTTGGAAGACTTTTGGCGAAGAGATTAACCATTGTCGTATTGGAGAAAATTGAATAGAAAGAAGAAGCTTTATGCATTTACAATCTTCTTGATGTTACATAGAGTATATTAATATTGTAAAGAGATACTGCATATGATCTTTCATATGTTACTAGTAGTGATGAGAGTTGTTAGGTTCAACCTGAACTTGAAAATAGGCCTAGGTCCGACCAGTACCACCGGCAGTGCGTGGGCATCATCGGGGAGCGACAATCCTACCCCAAATGGTTAGGCACAAGCCACATTGATATATATATATTTATGCAGGTGGTCCCCTACTTAAGAACACCCGACTCACAGACGACCCATAGTTACAAATGGACCTCTGGATTTTGGTGATTTACCATACTTTAATCCAAGGCTACAATACACAGCTATAACAGTAATCAAAGGTTTCTGCAATTAAGATTTATTGTTAATCCTACTTCTTAAGACACCCCAACATTCTTAAATCCAATAGTCTTAGAGACAAAAGAAAATTTTACTTGGGGTTACAATAAGAAAATACACAGTTCCGACTTCCATACAAATTCAACTTCAACAAACCAACTGAACTTAACTTAACCCGGGGACTGCCTGCACATATAGTACAGTTCAGGCCGTGGCTTGGGGACCCGAACCCACAAAGTTTGAAACCGTACTAGCCTAATTTAAGGATGTTCCACCAGTGTTGAATTTGTGGAGATCCAACACTATTTACATGTGCACATGTGCGTTACTATTTCCCTACATCTATTTCGATACTGGAAAGGACTCCAGCAGTTGAAACCAAACCAATAAGACTCTCAAGACATCCAACCAAGCGATAGCTTAAATTATTTTCCAGACTAATAATATTAGTACAGCTGGTGGGTAGGTCCTCAACATTAAATTGGTTGTAATGTGACACCTAAGGGTAAAGTGGGCATGTGCTCAGCTTCCATTGCGCATCCGTTGTGTTTTGTCTCTGTTGTGTCTCTGTTTTCTTCCGTTTTGTCTCTGTTTATTGATCCCCTCCTAATACTGATAATACCTAGTTGCTAGGGGTGTCAATTTGTGGGACTGGCTGTTCGGTTGTCAATTTGACTATATGTCTTTTCCTAGAACTGATACAAAAATAAACAGTAAAAATTATAAACATGTTAGGTATGACCTTGTCTCAAAATATCTGATCCTTCAAAATATAATAACAGTTATTCTCAGCGTTTAACCTCGTAAAGGAAAATAGCGCCCAGTTGTCCTAAGCAACACTTTATTGCCACTTTGTAAATTTTTTTAAAAATTCATAAAACATGATCAAAAGGGCCATAAATGGTAGCAATGAAGATGAAAAAATGATATGTCACAGAAAATGATATGTCACATTTTTTTTTGTTACAGGAGGTTTTAAAATTAAAATTAACATATTGGGGCACATTTACTTACCCGGTCCAGTCACGATCAAGCGGCGCGTTCTCCGACGTGGATTCGGGTCTGCCAGGATTCACTAAGGTCCATGTGCCCGATATCCACCAGGTGTCGCTGCTGCACCGAGGTCCGCCGGAGTTCATCTGCTTCTTCTTGGTGCATGTAAGTGCTGATCTTGCGACACAAATTATTTTTTAAATTCCACGTTTTTTCCAAATCCGTGGGGTTGTCCGACGGCCACGCCCCCGATTTCTGTCGCGTGAAAGCCGGCTCCGGTGCGCCTAAATCCGATCGCGTGCGCCAAAATCCCGGGGCAATTCAGGGCAAATCGGGAAACCCAACAGAAATGCGCGATTCGGAGCCCTAGTAAATGAGCCCCATTGAAATCAAATCTGATGTTCTTAAAAAATTTTTCCATTATTGCATTGGAAGAGAACTTCCACTCAGACGAGTACCGTATATACTCGAGTATAAGCCGACCCAAGTATAAGCCGAGACCCCTAATTTTACCACCAAAAACTGGGAAAACCTATTGACTCGAGTATAAGCTGAGGGTGGGAAATGCATTGGTCACAGCCTCCCAGTATATAGCCAGCCTGTCCCCAGTAGTATATAGCCAGACAGCCCCCAGTAGTATACAGCCAGCCTGACCCATGTAGTATACAGCAAGCCTGCCCATTTAGTATATAACCAGCCTGCCCCATGTAGTATACAGCCAGCCTGCCCCCTCTAGTATACAGCCAGCCCCCTCTAGTATACAGCCAGCCCAGCCTGCCCCCAGTAGTATACAGCCAGCCCAGCCTGCCCACAATAGTATACAGCCAGTCCACCCTTATAATAAAAAAAATAGATTAACACAGCAGGAAACTTTACAATGATTTTGATGTTTGTTCAATGTTAGAACTCTTTGGCCCATATTTATCAAAAATGTGCAGTTTGCCTGTAGAGTTTGCAGTGTGCGACAGATTCATGTGTTGCACATCTTCATGAATCTGGCTCCTGCATTGCTCCGACAGAATGCACCATTTTTTTTGGTGCACTTTTTTCATGCTCATTGTGGCACATGATAAGACTAAGCTCTAACACGTCCCTTTAAGTGCATATTTTTTCAGTCTTGTCAGACATAGTGCAGCCATGACACAAACCTGGCGCTTTATAAATACACATGCAAGCTGTTTTATTGTTCTTCTAGTGCAAGGTCACTTTAATAAATCCAGGCCTCTGTACACTACTTCCCATTGTTTTCTGTGGGAAACAACAACCTGTGCTATATGTTACAGACTTGTTGATTCATACAATGGGAAAAACAGTGATAGCCATCTACAGTATATAGTGGTTACATAGAATGGGACTCCACATCTCTTAGATGCATCCGACCTTATACATATGCAGAAATGTAAGGTTCTTGCTAGCATACCATTCTTGTGACTCTGATCATTGTTTTCCTAGTATTCTGACCTTGGCTCTTGTTCAGACTACTCTTCTATTTTTGTGATTTTATACTTTGTTTGCTCTCTATGTCGTGACTTGGCTGTGGCAACTATTTTTATCTTTATGTATTTGAGTAAGTAGAAAGGGTAAGATTGGTGGGTTCAGAATTAGTGCTCACTGTCTTTTCTTTGTCCCCTTATAACAAAAGACTAGAAAGCTAAACTGTTGGAGAGTACCATTTTCTTTTTTTCTTTTTGTTATGTCCACATGTTTTGGTGCAGATTTTCTTTCCAATTGCCATTGAGTTTATTAATATATTTCCTAAACATAGCTTTAAACTCACAGTCAAAAATGTTGTCTTTGATGATATGAAATCTTGGGACAATCCCTTTAATTGTAGTACCCTTCCATGAAATAAGCATCAGTTCTATAGCTGCAGCGCACCATTATAGAGTTATTGGATTCTATTACTTCACAGTAATGTTTCCTAAAAGAATTTATAGTGTAAATGTGGATTTTTGAGGTTCCAGTATTTTCTTGATTTACGCAGCTGTAATATATAATGTACTTCACTCACACCAGTGATGGACTAACAGTTTATTTAAAAGCAATTACTTATTGATTAATTGGATCTTGGGTAAGCCGAGGAGAAATATGACTTCTTCCATGTGAAGCTTGCTTAAATCAGCTGAAACTGCATCAGTTTAAGGAGGCCATAAGGGAAAGATAATCTCTTCTAGATTCTCAGCATAATTAGTGTGATTATGTTACAAAAATCTGTTTACCAAGTGTTTAATCGTTAAAATATCAAGTGCTTTTACAGTTTTACAACTAAACATTACCATTCATGTCAGATCTTCCTCTTCATGTGTCGGAGGCGCACTTGTGTTGGAGTAAAGCTGCCTTGGATTATGACAAGGTCACTCTTATACTAGAAAGTCCTTCTGGAGCCATTGTCCTTTGTTTTATAAAATGTTAAATGTATACAAATTCATGTTAAAGGGTTGTCTGACTATTTCAAAAACTTTGCAAGTGGGCTGGGGAGGGCTGTTAAAAAAAGTTAACCTTTATTTACCTCCTCCAGCTCTCCCGGTTTGCCATGCCGTGGTCTGTCAGAGCCCGCCCTTGTTTGTTTGGCACCTCTGATTGACCGCGGGTAGGAGACCAACTTCAAAGGAGGTAAGTAAAGGTATATTTTTTAACAGCCCTCCCTAGCTCACCTGCAAAGTTTTTGAAAAAGTTAGGCAGCCCATTTGACAGCTTTAGATAAGCTTCAGTGTGTCCATTCACTGTTTCAAGAAATTTCAGAAATTGATATCATAATGGAACCCATAATTTTATGGTTCTGTTTTTTGGTCTGATTTTATTGTCTCCATGGGGACCAATAGGTTACTTCTGGTGCTTCTAAATTATTCAATAAGGCCTAAATTTGCTGGTTGAGCACAGCTGATATATTATAATCTACCACATTTATGTAATGACTGTTACAATATCACTTGGATTATTTAGGGTAATGGTTTCATAGGAAAAGAAATATTTCAAAGGAGAAATGTGTCTGGGCTCTTCTTCACCAGTGCCCCAATGAATACATTTCTGTCTTCTGCCACCTATTGGCTGCACCTTATTGTATGGGAGATGATTTTGCCTTTTCCATTTCCGCATAGGGTAATGTAAGACTGTATACAGCGGTTCGATTTTCTCAATGGATGTGTTTTTCTACTCCGAAAACATACAGAAAACTATTTCATTAGACTCCAATTCTTAGATAAAGATACCAGTGAAAAACAGCATTGAAATATTTAGGACTACCGTATTTTTCGGTCTGTAAGGCGCACTGGATTATAAGGCGCACCATCAATAAATGTCTGCTCAAATGTCTAGGTTCAAAAATAAGGTGCACCGGATTATAAGGCACACCTGATTATAAGGATGAATGACCAGCAGGTGGCAGACCAGTGCACAGTTCAAGGCAGCTGTTGTCTGTAAGTACAGTTCATATATCAGGCACACTGGACTATAAGGCGCAACTTTGATTTCTGAGAAAAACAAAGCATTTTTTGTGTGCCTTATAGTGCGAAAAATATGGTAATGATGATAAAGGTCCACAGCTGTGTTATCTATTTTGAAGGTAAATTGGGGCTCAACTAGCGACCCACGAGATGGAAGTATGAAGATGTTCCTAGCTCTTAATTATTCTGTTGCGAGGCTCACATGGCAGAATTGAAATCTGGCCAGTCCTAGGGTGTTATAGATCTAATATATAATCTGTAGAAAATTTGTCAGGCCAAGGCTTCCCTAAACATATCCATTATGTTCCTCCATCTGTCGCACCCAAAAGAGCCATAAAGTCACAATTTCAATTATGAGTGTGTTACAAATTATAACTCTTACCATGCCTTGCATAACAGAAAACTGGTGTTTAGGGTATAATGCCCCACTCCCCATATTTTTTTCTGGAAATTCTTACTAGTGTTGATGTTGTCTGATCTCAATGATTACATAGGATTCTGAGTAACTAATACCTACAGGTCATGGGATTGAAAGTAATTCCACACTTGGCAGCCTCTGCTCAAAAATTCTTTCATCCACAACCAAATATATTCCAAAGTTTAAGTTTGACATTTTGACACAAAGTTTTCCTTAAATTATGTAGTACAGGTGGTCCTCGACTTACAGAAGACCCCTAGTTATAGATGGACCTCTCTGCCCCCTGTGACTTTTGGTGAAGCTCTCTGGATGCTCTACTTCAGTCCCTGACAGCAAACAGCAGTAAAGTGCCTATAATGAATTTTTATTGATAATTCTTATTCCCATGACAGCACAAAATTTTGAAAATCCAAATGTCACAGGTAAGAAAAAAAAATCTGGAGTTACAATTATAAAATATACTATTTCCGACTCATATACAAACCTAAAGAATCTTTCTTGTACGGGGACTGCCTGAAGGCAGTGATGGTGAGTAGCCCTCTGGTTGGACATCATGGTCAGCAGGCTCATGCACAACGGTCCAGCCCTGCCAAAAGCGGCAGTGTGGCCAGTTTCCATATCAAAGAACCTCCATCCTATTCCTGTGAGGATACATTTACATAGGTGTTTATTGCATTTACTGAACCCAAAATTTAAGGATGTGCATATCCTAGGTACAGTACATTTTTCTTGCATATCGTAAGTGCTCAGCACTTTTGGTTTTTCTAGACAAGTTTCACTTTAAGTATTTTTTCGAGGGATAAAAGTTTCCCGTAGACATTAGAAGAAGAGATTGTTCACTAATCTGTTCTCCAGTCTGCAGTTTTGCATCTTCATGATAGAGACTTTAAACAATTAAACACCTTATGGACTTATTAAAAGGAGCGATTTTCTCTGTGTGAAACTAGGCAGAAATGCCACAGTGCCCTTTACAAAACTCCTACCTGGTGATAAAAGACACTGCAATGGATCACATGTCCCCAGAGGATTCCTCAAACAACCAATAGTTAACACAATACATGGATTATTGACTTGTAAAGGAAACACAATCCCACTCAAGTGTAACAAAATATAAGATTGACAAAGAAATATCAGATAGATAGATGGATACATAAATGATTGATGGATAAATGATAGATAGATAGATAGATAGATAAATGATAGATAGATAGATTAAAAAAAGGCTTGAAATAGGTGTCCAACACCGAAACGTCGCTACCCGTTTCAATAAAAATCACTCACCTTTGATTTGAACCTTGGAGTGCTGCCTGCCTTTTCCATTCGTAGATAGATAGATACCTCTCCATGCATTTTTCTTTAATTTGCCAAAGGGGGTACATAAAAAGGAAAATACACACAGCACAGAAACAGTATCACGTGTCAGTGAGATAAGGTTTACTTCTGCACATCTTAAAATAAATCCTTAAAGGGGTATTCCCATGAAGACAAGTTTCTTAAATATACTCAGAATAACAAAATAGCACATTCTGTAATTCACTGTTACTAACAAAAATATTTCAGCATTTCACAGATATAATTCTGACTGTCTCTATCAGTCCTGCTGTACAAAATTTCAGTTGCCCCTGGTTACCGACCCTGTATCTTCTAACTCTATGGCTGGCAGCATTCTTGCTTTTCTGTCTGATGCTGCATGAGCTGAGCTCTGCCTATAGCCCCTCCCCCTCCCCCTGCATTCCAGGAGGAGCTCACACTGATACACAACAACACATCACATCATGAGCAGAGCTACAGGCATGGGAGGGAAGGGATAGGCACATCAGAACATCAGATCTAACTGTGTGTGTGTAGCTGAGATGTAGCAAGAGCTGGACAGTGTTATTGTGTGTTATATGCATACTACAGATCTCATCATCTCTCATCTCTGATCTGTATCATTTCTCTTTCTTTGTGTCAGATACTAGTACAATGGCAGAAGCCAGATCAAAGTGTATATAAACCCTGTACCCTGATAATCTAACCACATTTTCCGCTCACAGAACTAGAGAGATCATGAAGTGTCTGGTTAGACAATTCCAGGGTCCCCGCCCACACCCTGGAATCTTACACTGATCATCATTGAGTGATAGGAACTAAAACAGTAATAAAACTGAGTAAAATTGTAAAGTAATGGGTTCAAAATTATCTATATTGTGTTAACATCACTAGGGGATTGAAATCTGAGAATTATCTTTCATGGGCAAACCCCTTTAATTTATAGACAGGGAAATGTATAAAAACATTTATTGAAAACATAAATCATATCAGATACAAATCATGCACCTTAAATCAGGGGAAAGGAAATGTCATACCACGTAGGTACATAAACAATATCATAAATGTTATAACACTTTTGCTATTAAATACTTTATCAAAATACATTGGAATACCAACATTGTAGAACAACACAAAAAGGAGGTATAAAAATACATACAAAGAAGTATATAAATCAAGTGAGAGTAAGTGATTCAAAAACTACTCAAATGCATAGAAATTCCAAATAAGGCCTATATATTGATCATAAGACACATAATTAAACACAAAAATACCGTTTTCGCCAGACCATAACTATTAGATCAATTTTTACATTTTTACTCACAAGGAATCGTTGTAAAGGGTTTTTTTCAGCAAAACCATATGGGGCCTGGGTGGCAAATAGTGTGTTTGAACTGGCTCCTGGTTCCTGTTTTGCCCCGGTACAACACTTTCAGTCTTCAGTTCCAGATTTTGGTTGGAAGTCACGGTGCCAACTTTGAGCAATCCTTGGTCTTCTCAGATGATTGAATATTACTTGTGACAATGCTGGAGTGGTGTCCATTGGTTAAAGGAGACCCCAGATTCGCTAAGGGACTTCCACGAGCCCTCAGCACATCCAACCAGTCATGGACTTGAAGCATCGGGATCTCAGCCCTTAAATTAAAGGAACACTCCAATCAAAGTTAATTAATTGAATATTGCGAAGTGCAGTGCCTGAACCGAGGAGCATGATTCATTTTCATTGTATTCCTTCAACCTTGCTAGAACTAGAGTGATGCTCCTCCCTGCAGGCTCTGTCTAATGGTTAATTCAATGAATCAGCTCTGACTGGAGCGTTCCTTTAAAATTATTTATTTGTATTCATTTTAGACTGCAGTGAAGACCACTTTTAGAATAAACTAACTGCAGTTATGGCTCTTTTAATATCAGACTCATGACTACAGTTTTAATGTCAAGCACAAGTAAAGTCTTGTGTATCGTAGAGAAGTGAGTAGAGCACTTAGTTCTTTTTGTAGGCAAATCAAGTCCACACCCATTTCACCAGCAGATTTATTTTTATATATATAAAATGATGGTTACCACAATATGGTCCACTTTTCTACAAGCAATGAAGACCCCTACATGGCACTATTATTGGCTTGTCAGCCATTTTGAACCCTTGATGAAAACATATATATATCACTATTCACATGCCCTGTATTGTCATTGGAGCGGATAAAACCCTTCCTGTAATCAATTCCCGATTAATAAGGATAATTGCTGGATAGTAAACATCCATTCTCTCTTGTGGTAAATGTCAAAACTTTGCTGATCATTTATAATATTCAATAAATTCCGCTTTAGCCATTCATCCATAAGGTTAACTTTTATTAGGTCAGGATAAAAGGTCATTAAAACACGATGACGACGGTAATAATGCTTGCCATTTTTCAACCCTTGTATGGCCGTGCCAAATGGAATCCAGTAAACAATACAATAATTGGAAAAGGAAAGTATTGATTTATCTTCTACTTTGTTTGCCGAGCTGTGGGAATAATGACTGTTGACTGTCCTGAGCTTTGTGCGAGGGGCTGAATAGTGAAGTCAAGGTAACTGGTGTATTGGAATGTGCAGAGTAGAGGAGGCTGTCACAGCAGTCAATAAGATCTGAGAGGTGTTGACTAATTGGCTGCTAATTACACAGTAAATTGTCTAATTAAGCTGATGGTTAATTAGCGTACGCTTGCACAGCAGTCTTGTCGAATTTTTGTCTGATGTCTGGGAGGCAGTGTGTGCAGTTGGCAAACTGGTAAGTACTGGCAGAAAACATGCCTGAAAAGGAGGCGTTTAGTGGATGACAAAATTAGAAGCAAAGGGTTGTCGTCTGTACATTACAGGTTTTATGACACTTCCGCAGCTTTATGGCAGTGGGGATATTGGGAAATATGTCCTAAACTCTATACTGGTTTATTGCACATGCAGCAATACAGATGTAGCTGAACTGGGTGCGTTAATGAACAGATCTGATTTTGTGATTTGTTTGGCTCGGAGCTGCTAAATGTCGTGTGTTACAGTCTTAGCATTGAGAAAGCGAAAGAGCCACAGCACTTCTTTGGTATCCAATAGGAAGATGAAGCATTGTTTATTCAACAAATAGTACACTGTTTCAAGTCACATTATTCATTGAATAAAGAACACCTCATATTTCTATTGGATACAAAAGGAGCACTGTGGCTTTTTCACTTTTTGGATCATGGTACAACAGGGACTAGCAGTGGCAGGCATCTTGACTCTACCTTATTGACCTCATTGGGCATTACAAGGTGTGCTGTCTTGCCTCTTTCTATTGGACAGTCTTAGTATTGGACATTGCTGTATTGTGAAAAGACTAAAGTACAGTTATGAACTTTGTAGTAATGTGGATATAATAAAGATATTGATTTTACCCTGGATATTTATAAAATGCATGGTCTTTAAACATCTCAAAGGAAATGAGGACCTTGGTTCAAGTCCCAGGGTCAACATCTGTTTGTATGTTCTCTCCATGTTTGCGTGGGTTTCCTCTGGATCCTCCTGTTTCCTCCCACACTCCAAAACATATTGGTAGGGTGATTAGATTGTGAGACCCATGGGGACAGGGACTAATTTGGCAAACTCTGTGCAACACTGCATAATCTGTGTGAACATTACCCCCTATTCTCCAGATTTGTAAGTGAAGCCCATTCTCATGATTGGTGGAGGTCTCAGAAGTCAACACTCACCAATCAGCTTATCTTATAGATAGGAGATAAGTGTTGGGTAAAACACTTTGGTTCTTCCAGGCTTTTTTTTTCTATGGTGGCTCTATGGTACATAAAGGGTCCTATAGCGGTACAGCGCTTTCGGATTCCTCCCCAGGCTCCATTATACAGTACAATAGTTTATACAAAAGGTCCTCAGACACTGCTGTAGAATTTTTATTTCCATTTCTATATTTCAGCTAAAGAATTACTGTTGGTACAATGGCTCATAGCAGACAAATGGATTACTGAAATCCCCCAATATGTGATGTTACATTAGCTGGAAAGCACTAAAAAGGGAAGCAAAGCGTTTTTGTGGTGTTATTGAGATAGATGAGAGCATTAATAAACTGTTACAATAAACATTTTGTCAGCATGTAAAAGCAGATGAAAATAAATGACCAAGTCTCTCCTAAGAATTTACATAAACAGGAGCTCAAAAAGCCAAAGGATATTATTACAAGGCCAATTATTTAACAGCAGCCAATGCATCCCTGGAAGTAATAAGTTAACTTCCTCTGGCCTCGAATGCTTAAAAAAAAAGTAAAAATTAAGAAGAATTTCTAATAGGATGTTTTCAATGCAATTAAATTTAGGATTTGTTACATCTGCCCAACCTTCAGTGCAAAGACTTGGCAGTGCGCCTTTTCTCTGGACGCGTCTGAGAACAATGACATCACCAATTTCTTAAATTGAATGGATATCAGATTTGTTTTTTGTATAAATCAGAATTATACAGTCTATTCTGTATGACATATTATACATTTTACTCCTAATTAGGGTCTGTACAGCTCACTTAGAAGCTACACTCCTAGTCTGCTCTATGTCATTTTATATTTTAGTAAATATTTGCAATATATTCCCAAAAATGTAACAATAGTGCAATTATCCATTTAGTTCTGCTGTTTAACCACCCCTCCCCGCAAGAAATGTATTAAAACTGAGTGTTAGCATTCTATGGGGGACATGAATCTTTATTTCTGCTAGTTAAATTGTCTCATTTTTGCGACTTTTCACTGCGACTTTTGCTGTCGTTTTTCAAGTACACCATTGTCTGCTCCTTGTGCAGCGTTGCCTTATGTATCTTTATTTTCTAGATGTTCCTTGAGACTTTTCACTTATTTATCACTATTTCTGCTTATTTTTGCGAAATCTGCATCTGGTCAAGGGCAGGTGCAAAAAAAAAATTTTTTTTCATGGACCTGGTTTCAACATGTAAATTGAAATCATTGCACATGCTTTAAATGTTTAAAATTCTGCACAGCAACCCATTTTTTGAAAATTCATAAATGTTTGCATTTACATTTTTTAAATGTAAGGGTGAGGTCACGTTAATGCGTGCAATAGGGCAAATGGACAGTTTATGTTAAATAAACACATTGGGACACATTTACTAACAACAGTGCAGTTTGCCTGTGTACTGTGATGAGGGTGCCAGATTCAGGATTTCTGGCATTAGTACTTCATGCATCTGGTGCGCTCTGCACTTCTCCAAAAGAGTGCATCTTGGTGGTGCATCTTCAACATAAGGATGCGCGCTACAATTCTGTTGGACATGTTAAATCTGGTGCATGGTCTGACTGAGCACTGGGACGCCCCCTTCAGTGAAGAAATTTGTGTCGCGTGAAGACTAGTGCAGCCGTGACACAAAACGGCCAAGCAGTTTGCACTAGAAGAAACATGTGAAGACCACCAAAAAGTACATGGCCCTTAGCAAATGTGCCCCATTGATATGTCCTTGCGTTACATGGATTTAGTTTAAATGGTGTCTCTCATTGGAAAATAGTATTTGTGTTGCTTGGGGTATATGTTGTGTGCTACACTTACATATATTGGACTATAAATAGTATATTCACATTATATTCATGGTATATTATTTTACATGGTTTGGGTCCAGCCCCCATGACCACAAAATATTGACGGATTGGTGGCCGGACAGCCAATACAGCAAGTAGCCCCTAGCTACTAGCAATGGCTAATCCTATTAGCTATATAGAGTTGAGTCAAAGTACTTGAAGTTGACATGTCACATGTTTTTACATTTTTTAACTTAGTGCCACAATATTACCATTAACTTTTTTTCTATACAGTTTGCATCTGTACTCCATTCTCTTTGTTGGATTGAGATTTTTTTATGGCTAAAGGCTGCTTGGTTATTTTATTTATCGTCAATAACTCTCTGTTGGAACCCCAGATTTCACTACTACCCCATAAGGGACATTTGGCCTGAATGTCAAGTGTAGACCAGGGGAGCACCACCAACTAGGGGTCTGGTTTACTTACTCCCTTTTTTTGAAAGATGTTACTCGAGGCACCATCCACTTTTTGTTTTGTTTTTTTGTTTGCCGTGGCTATGGTACAACCCTGGCCATGGCTAAATGCTAGAGGCGCTGTTCGGCTGCCAATCCACCATACATGTCCATGTCAAGCGGAGTAACCCAATTGGAAATATTGGGTATGCTTTATGTTACACCCCTGAACGTTATTAGCCATGGTAGTTGCCAAGAGTGTCAATTTGCCGGATTGGCCGTTTGGCCACCAACATAAGCAATTTATGCCGGGTCCCCCACAACTCTCTTAAGGAATACTTCATGATAGAGTGTAAGCTATAGCATTGAATGGACATTGCAGCATGTATGGCACCATCTGCTTCTAGCTCTGTATACGATGCAGTCGGTTGCTGATCTTTGCCGTCACTCTTCCAATGATCTACAATAAATGACCTGCCTGATCAGAGAATGTAACTGAATGATTGTATAAAGCTAGGTGTCAAGTGTGAATCTGCAGGAAAGAAGCTTTTTTAATCCTTATAAATAATCTTCATTTATTCCAAGAAACCAATTGTTAAAGAGGCGATATCAAAACAAAACAATAATTATCCATTCACTAAATCCCATCTACTGGAGCTGCATTGGCCTTCAGTATTGAACCATTTCCACAGCTTAGACTTTTGAGAGAAAGGAAAACATGTGCCTTAGGAGCTTGAATAATTCAGGATATGTTGCAGTTCAACTTCAATTAATATTTGGCTCACATTCCTATTCTTGGCTTAATAGAATGTAAATAGAAGCAGAGAACAAATTTTGCTGTGTAGCTCGACAAAATTAAGATGATTGGATATGCAACAAAGAAAGCATGCATTCGACTGCATTTACATAGCGGCAAACACCCCCACTGTTTATCTGTACCCTAATTACTTAATTGTTATACAGAAGAGCTTATTCTTCTCTTTCTAACGCCACAAGCAAATACAGACTTGTAATGAAGCTGCAATGCAACAATAAAAGCTTTATTCCTGCTCCAGCTCTCGCTCTCTCTCTCCCGCCCAGGTATTCCCAGAGAGTCTCTCCACCATTCTTCACTGTAGAGCTAAAAGGTGCTCCAGGTCAGCACTACAAGGCGTCGGAGCTCTAATTTATGGCATCCTGCAATTACTTCTACTTTTGACTCTGGCTTTCTAAGAGATAATTTCAGTTTGATGGCACTGTAAACAAGATAAGCAACATTAGACAGTGTTATCTGAAGCCAAAGAGGTAGATTCTCTGTGTAGGGGACTTCAAAGGTGCTCGGAGCTGTCAGCTGAACTCCCATTGAACACTCATTTGGCAAAAAGTCTTCCATACTGATTACTTTATACGCCTGCTCACTGGATGTTGCATATTTTCTTTGAAATAAAGGAAAAGACACAGCGATACACAAGAAATTTGTACAATCCTGTTGATATCGACTGGCACAATGACTTTTCCTATCATAAATTTAGGTACTTATGATGCCCATACTGTTGCAATATCTACTGGTAAATTCACAGCTATGTATTTTCAATAGGGACAGTTTTGGTATCTCCTTTTAAAGTAACCCCAAAATAAATACCACACCCACTTGTAGAGTATTTTATAAACCTCCGACCACTAAAATATCTAATGCCCCTATCTGATTTCAGTGCCCTGATAAATTTAGTTTTTCAATTTAAAATTTCCATGACACGGGAAGATAATAAATTCTATGTGTATTAGGAATGCATACAATTGATTATCAGAGAGCATGGGTCGAGCATAGTCTGTGAGCTCTGCCTGCACACTCTGTGTGACATCATACAGTAGCCATGTAACTGCTAATGGACAACGCAGCCACGCCAAAATCCGATTGCATGTGACACAATCCCTGGTTGAATACCTCTCACAGTGGTGCAAATACCAAAAATGTTGTAAAATCTGACGAAAGTGCAATCCGCGGGACCCTTTGTAAATAAGCCCCTATGTATAAGGTGTATGAGTATGGTGCTGTGAGTATACGTCAGTGTAGTTCATATGCATAGTTTCAAGTGTAATGTGTGGTGCAGGGTCGGCAGTGAGATTTTAGGTATAGGGAGGTCGCAATACAAAGTTCAGGGCCACTAATACATACGCTTCTTATTCAGGTTTCCTATAAACGTTCTTTTCTAACCCAATAACAAAATCTGTGTGTATAGTTGTGTATGCATATTCAAAAGTACAGTGACTTGTGTATAATGATCTGTCTATAAGCCACTGCTTATTTGCATAAGTTGTTCAGTTATTTAGAACTCTTAATAATATTGCTGCGATGAGTACAATGTGGATCTCATTGTTTGTGATTACTAAAAGGTTTATTAATTAGATTTTGTGTTGCTGAGCGTAAGCCCTAAAGCTATACATATATATGGTATAAATAAATCTGTATGCCGTCTCTACTACATCTAGGAGAGAAGAGGATTTTAAAAGTTCTGCTTTTTAATAGTAGCATTTATTTTTCTTTTTAGAGCCTTTTCCCTTTAGTGTTGTTAACTTATTTATTTTAAACAGACATTGCAACTGATGCAGTGAAAATGTGCGACCTGAGGTTTAAATGATTGATTTTTGCCTATTTTGAAATATTGAAGCTGTGTTTTGAATGGATTTTATTGGAGTGCCCTGTGACTGGGGCCTGAGAAGTAATGAGATGTCCGAATGCTGCTATGTAGGACATTTAACCAACATTTAATCTTTTCTTGTTCTTTTTTAGTATCTGTTTATAGCATGTGATGCTACTGTTCTGTCTGGCCAATGCTAATAAACCTCTATAAGTGTATGTGTCTATTATTCCTGAAGATTTCTTATCTTGTAGCGGTGGTCAGTGTAAGATTCCTGGATGTGGAAGGGGACTCTCTAAGCAGACACTTCATGATTCCTCTGTGTTTATCTACACTTTTATTTAGTTTCTGAACATTTTACTAGTATCTGACACCTAGAAAGACAGATGAGAGATGATGAGATTCATGAGCTGGATATAAAACACAACAACACTTCAGCTCTGCTAACTCACCTTTAACACACAGAGTCAGCTCTGCTATATGCCTCCCTCGGATAAAGGCCTTACCTGTCTGTAGCTTGTAGAGTAAGTCTCTGTACATTGCTGCTTGCTGGTAGGTAGTGCCTTTGTCTGAGCAGGTCCTGTAATGCAGAGGGAGGGGCCGTAGGCAGAGAGCACTGTGGTGTGCAGACAAGAGAAGCTATTCATGAGAAGAATCCAACCATAGCCAGAGCATTCATGATTGTATCCAGGGACAACCAAAATTGTAAACACCAGGAGTATATTTAAGACTCTTGTCCTCATGAGAATACCACTTTGAAAGTTAAATTAGTGTTCTTCACTTGATCATCCAACAGTTGTGTTATCCAATGGGTATCAATCTTTCAAGGCAAACTTGGGTCGCACTAAGGGGCAACTATTCAATCTAATCTGTGACCATAGTGATCATGAGTAGAGAGTTCAACAAATTCCCCAATTGCTTTATATCAGATGTATATACTTTGTTCTCTCTTAGCTTCTTCATCTTGATTATTTGGAGATATTATGAGTGCAAGTGTGTATGGTAGTTACATTATTCAGGGCAAAAGACAGTCAGGGGTATCGACCAGTAGGAGACAACAGGAAAACCATTGTATTCAAAATTTGCAAGGTGTGTTCCAGCAACCGGGAAAATATGTAGCAAAGAAATAGTTAGAAATAGACTCTGATTTACTTGATCATTTTTAAAACATTGTCATGGTACCTTAACATCGAGTAGGTCTGACGTGTAATGATCCAAACAATGGTTCTTACTAATAGCCAATGGCAAATTGACCTGGGGTTTAATACAACAACGGCCATTGAAGAACAATGAATGGATGAATTGGTGGACTATTTGATACATAGTAATAGTATATACTTTCTTTTATGAATGTACAGGCAGTCCCCGGGTTACATACAAGGTAGGGTCCACAGGTTTGTCTTAAGTTGAATTTGTATGTAAGTTTGCTGTAATGGGACCATGGATTATCAATAAAGCTTCATTACAAACACCTTAAAGCTGATCATTGCACTCTGGGACTATAGTAAAGCATTTAGAGTGCTTGACCAGAGGTCACAGTGGGCACAGGGGTCTGTCTTTAACTAGGAGTAGTGTGTAAGTCGGGTGTCCTTAAGTAGGGGACCTCCTGTATACCCAAGAATAGTTTAATAATTTTTGCATTGCTGGGGGCAAATTGTGTTATTGTTGCCCCGCTTTTGCTGGCACTATGCACTCGTGTCAATTGTTTTAAGATAAAACCTAATTTGTATATGATATCATTATTTATATAATATATAAAAAGAATAGAAAATTAAATTAACTATTTGATAGTTAGAAGATTAAAGTCCACTACATTCCCAATCCAAATGAAGGGAATTCAGCTGCTTCCGAGCTCCAACATAAACAAATTTTTCAAGTAAGAATCTCATTTAAGATGACAGGCTAAATTGAAGAATTTGTCTTGCCAACTTCAAGTCCCTTTTAAACAGCTCCATAGAAGTGGATATGAGCTGGCAGAAATAGGAGCTTCCTTTTAAGAAAGTGACAACGACATGTGCACCGATGGAAAATGGATTATATGCTGTGGGCACAGACAAATACTAAGTATTATGATGGATGGGAGTGAATGTGGTTCATTGAACAAGAAAACCTGTGGTAAATGTAGGTTGTGTCATTAAAGCTGGCACAGGGATTGCACTCAGCACCAAAAGTGACTAAAAACATGATTGTCTATGGTATTTGAAGTAAGAACGGATAAGTGTGGGAGCATAGTAAATAACTAGATAGATAACAGCTTGCGAAAGGCTCACGACTGGAGCCGAAACATTGCTGCTAACATGGAATAAATCCACCGAATCCAAGTAATTTTTGGAGTGTTGTTATTGCTTTTTGGATATTAGATAGATAGCTAGATAGAAGGGTAGGTTTTATAAGATGATTTACACATAGCTTTGCTCCCTCTTGCAAAAATGTGTTATTATGAGGAGGCATGAGTGGACCCACTTGGGTTCGGATTCAGCCGAACCTTGAAAAAAGGTTTGGGAACTCAAAACCAAACCTACCACTAACACTGATCGTGGTTGTTAATCCTTTAAATGCCAGGGGCAAAGCCTCTATTACCTGCACCTACATACCAGCATTTGAATGCTGCCGACGGCTTTGCCAACGGGTTAACACTGGGAAAGCACCGATTATGGGTGTTACTGGCTGGGGTGTGCCCAAAGGCTGAATATGAACTTTAGGTTCTGCTCATAGTATATAAGATTGTAAAAAGATGCAGGTTCTTAAGGTTCAACCTATAAAGGTGCAATACAAATGTATGGCACTGTGCTTAGTAAGCAATGAAGAGACTGCTGTACATTTACAAATCTCTTAAACTAGCTAAGCGATAGACCTGATTCTATATGGATGATTTTGGGTTTCATCAGTATGTATGTTCTGGTTGACTCTAGTAAAGGATATCTGACCTTTGAATAAACAATGCAGAAATCAGTAGTTTGTGTGTGTGCAGGAGGAATAATCCTGGAGATTCTGTAGGAGTTTATTAATCACTACATAATTTTTTCCCCTGCCTGGTGCAATGCAAATCGGATTTTGTAAAAAGCGACCTACCGGAAAAGTAGCTTTTCACAATACGTAGTAAATGTCCCCTACTCTTTATTTTTGAGCAATTCTTCTTTCGGCAATATCTGTCTATGGATTGGCAGTCCTCTCTTTGCAGTTTTTTGGCGGAGACACAGTTGCTGTATCTCACTGCCTCCCCCCTCCCTTTTGCACACCATTTCTAGGTAATCTGGCACCTCAGAGAGCATGTGCCCATCTAACCAGCAAGACAGAATTCAACACGGAGTTCAGAGTGAAAAGCAATTTAGGAAGAGTAGGTAAGCATGAGAAGGCGCCTTACACACTATGGGGGGGGGGATTTATCACTGCTTCTACACCAGTTTTCATGGCATAGTTTTACTTGCTGGCTGCACCATCCAACAAACACATGCAGATGTTTACGCTTCTTGATGTATCTGGTGGGACACCGGGGGGGGGGGGGGGGGGGGGGGGGGGCGTGGACACTGTCTTATAACAGCAAAAGCGGCGTTGTATGATAAATCTACCCCCATTTCAGTTCATTACCAGTTGTGAGCATTTGGTCCAGACGTTTCAGCCAGCACTGGCCTCAAGTGTGATACGAGTTTGACCTATGAGCCAAAGTAAGTGGAGAAAGAAGTCCTTTTGTTTAAAAAAAACTAGTATACAAAGTTACGTGTACTCACTTGTACTTTTATTAATAGAATTCTTTGTTTTTAGCGACCATTTCAGTAACTGTTGTTGGTATTACATATCATTTTGAAAAAAAAAAATCTTTCGTTTATTACAGAAGTTTGTAGGACTTGACGTGATTAAATGCTAGTAACAGTTTTTACATAATTAAACCGTAAATGTGAGTAAGTGATTTTCTGATTTTCTCTGTCCTCCAAAAGAAACATATTTCAAAATGAACCTTTGATGACTATTAGAATTTAGGAAGCGCCATGTACAACCATTATAAATGCATTGATTCTACGACTTTCCTGAGAGAAAATAGTAATTAAAATTGTGGCTTGCATTGGCTCTGGATATGTTAAAAAATTAATTAGCCTAAGCAGACTGTGTGGGGCGGCAACCACAGCCAGCAAGTATGCAAAAAGAGAGAGATAAATAATGTTTGCTACAAATTGTCTTGATACAAGTAAAATGAATTTTGTGAGCCAGGTTTATTGTGAATGCATCACTTTAGGCTTGGCCGGCACGTTGTACAATGAATGGACATATTCTACTATTCATAGTGCAGATCTGTCAGCCCTTAAATTAGATCAGATTTGGTTAAAAATGCCAATTGCTCATTAAAACTATTTCAATCATTATCATAAAATGTTAACAAAACCCTGAAAAGCTGCAGGAAAACGACATACACTTCACATTGTGACACAAATAAATGAAAACCATGTTATACTGAAAAGCTTATCATTAGTGATACATCAAAATGCAGGTTCGAACACAAATTCCAAGACTTTGTGACACTGGTGATCATTGTCATCACCAATCTCGGGTGTTCTATGTATTCTGTGTATTCTGCCCTAATGTTGTCTGAAACATTATTTTTGGGTCCAATTGTATTTTTCTTGTGTCCTTTGTTACAGCTGAGTTAATCCATAAGGATCCATATTGTATTGGTGCAACATAGGTGTTTTCAACTATACATATGGTTTAAACCCCTTCAGGCTCACTGACGGATATATCTGTCAGTGAGCTATGAAAGGTGTATGAAGAAGGCTCATGGGTTGAGCCGTCTTCATACAGACATGGGGTTTTCTGAATATTATAGCAAACACCCATTCCTAACACCCACGGATGGTTAGGCACCGTTTGCGGGTGTTAACATCTTGATTTCCACCAGCAAAGATGTCGGCGACATTTAAAAGATGGTGGAGCATGGTCCCTGCCATGTTTGTTGAGATCGCTGCTCCCCCTGATGTCATCGGGGGGCGACGATCAGTTGCCATGAGAGCCTCGGGTCTTTGTCAGACCTTAGGCTGCACGGTTTCTGAAGATTCATTATAATGAGCCAGTTGCTTATAATAATAAATCCTATGGAAAAGCGCCATACACTGCAATTTTCGAGCAATTCTATTGTAGAATGCCTCTGGCACTCTCATTCCCACTGTCACTTTCTGTATGGTGAGAGCAGAACTCAAGTTTCATTTTTTCACAGCTGTTTATAAAATTACAACTGATCTCTGATTGGTTTCCATGGGCAACTGGAACAGTTTTACTTCAGACATTTCTGATAAATCTCCCCCTATCTCTGTATCTCTATCCATCTTACTTCACACATGAGCGTCTTATACTCATTGCCTGTAGTAACCAATCACAGCTCAGAGCTCATATTAATGACCTGTGGCATAATACCAACCAATCACAGCTCAGCTTCCAACTGCCACAAAAGCAGCAGACAATGGCTCCTGTATATGGGGGGGTGATAAGTGGATTTTGGAAACCACGGGTTAAAATATTTGGTTTAAAACCAAGTGTGTGACGTTCCCTGAGTCACAGAAAGTGGCTGTGCAAAATTTGGTGATTGTAAACGCGATGGTACAGATTACTTTAGCGGACATACATACACACACACACACACACACAAATACACACACACTCAGCTTTATATATTAGCTATTTTTTCTATATTTTCTTTTCACAGAAAGTTCATCAGCCGCACAGATTTCTATCTACATATAAATTATAAATATATTTTAATTGTAATTGTTAAACTGGAGTTCAGCCTGAAATTAAAAGAATCTTTTGTTCTAACTTCAACCTTCAGCTCAGCTTTGCTTTTAGTGTATCATTCAATGAGATATTGGGTAATTGTTCGTCGAGGCCATGAAGATGAATATACATTAACTAGTGTCCTTTGTACAGGCAACATGTTATAGAGTACCTTGTTTCCCCAAAATTAAGACAGTGGGGCCCATTTACTAAGGGTCCGAATTGCGCGATTCTGTCGGGTATCCCGACGATTTCCGATTTGCGCCGAATTCCGTCGGGATTTTGGCGCACGCGATTGGATTTCGGCGCCGTTTTGCATGTGACGGAAATCGGGGGCGTGGCCATCGTAAAACCCGACAGATTCGGAAACACCGCGGGATTTTAAAAAAATAAGTGTCGCTTGACACGCACTTACTTGCAGCAAGAAATAGAAGGTGAACTCCAGCGGACCTCGGCGCAGCAGCGGCACCTGGTGGACATTGGGTGCACGGACCTTAGTGAATCCCGGCCGGACCCGAATCAGCGCCAGAGAACCCGCCGCTGGATCGCGACTGAACCGGGTAAGTAAATCTGCCCCAGTGTCTTATATTAATTTTTGCTCCTAAAGAGGCACCAGGTCTTATTTTCAGGGAATGTCTTTTTTTGCCATGAACAAGAATTTACATTTATCATTGAACAAAAACTCTACTCTAACCTCCTTATGACTCTCCAAACTCTGAATTTCATGCTGAATTTCTTGTGACTCCATTTCTATTAGAATCATGGGCCCCAATCTCTCATGTTAAGTAAAAGCACTTTCCATAAATGACCCTCCTTATCCTGATGGCTGCTGGTATCACATTTGCAGCACAACAGCCAGTGATTTACTTCCATGAATTTTTCCCCCTGTCACAACCTTCTGCAGCATCTAAATGATCTACTAATATTAATGTACAACATGGGGGGAGCTGCTGCAATGTCTGCCGCTAGGTCTTATTTTCAGCCGAGACCTTATATTTCTAAGCCTGAACAAAATTGTACTAGGTCTTATTTTCGGGGGATGTCTTATTTTAGGGGAAACAGGGTAGGAGCCGCTGCAAGTGGCAAGATATAGAGCAGGAAGAGCTGAGCAGATTGCATATAGTATCTTATATGGAGGAAGCATGTTATAGAGCAGGTGAAGTTGAGTATATTGAACATAATGGGCAGGCTCGGACTGGGCCCCCGGGAAGCCAGGAAAACCCCTGGTGGGCCCCCGACAGCTTATGGCCCCGCCCCCTCATTATCATATGCCGAATGCTGATGCAGTGCTATAGGCATGTATCAGTGTCAGCCAGCCTGATCTCTGTGGTCTGGATGGCTCCTGGGACTGAGAGAGCCTGAGAGCAGGCAGAGACAGTGACCCCAGCAGGACAGTCACTGATTACAGTCTCTGCCTCGGGAGTGCTGGGGGTCAGAGAGCAGGCAGCACATTCAGCTGGAGAGTCCCTCATCTTCCCACAATGCTGGGGCAGAGAGAAGCTGTGAGCATGTTACACCTTACTGCTGGGGGAAGATGAGAGACTCCCGGCTCTGCTCCAGCAGGCCAGTGATCAAAGGGTTAATGCCCTGCCTCCACTGCACCCGGAGCAGCCGGGTTAAAGTATTCCCAGCCCTGGAGCTACTGAGCAGAGGCTGGGCTCACCACCTGGTCCTAACAGGCAGCTGCAGGCACCAATCAGAAGGGGCATTCCTCAGCACGCCCCTCCTAACCCTGCTGTGCGCTGCTCGCCCCTCTCCATAGAGAAACATGGCGCATGGCTCCTTAATATGGGGGTGGATAGGACATGTCCTATCTTCTCCCTGGGTACCAAGTTATACTGCACATGTGCTGCACCGTACTTCTCTGTGCGCCGATTGCAAGCCTACGGGGGACGTATACACAGCTGAAAGCTTGCGGCCATATACAAGTCCTCCAACAGTCATGTAAATGTAGCCTTAAATGCATATTTTCCTTAATTTCAACAAATACTTGAATAAAAAGTAAATAAAATGATGTACATTACACAAAATGTTATAAATACAAACGTTACGTTGTCCCGCAAAAATTATCTCAACTCACTGAAGTATAAAAATACAGGTGTTAGAAAATGGTGATATGAAATACTTTTTTATTGTTTAGAAGCAAAAATTTTTATATCACCCTGATCATACTGACCAATAAAAGAAAGGGGAAGAGAATAGCGCTGCTCACCTCTCCCTTCTCCATAGAGAATAGCGCTGCTCACCTCTCGCCTCTCCATAGAGAATAGCGCTGCTCACCTCTCGCCTCTCCATAGAGAATAGCGCTGCTCACCTCTCCCTTCTCCATAGAGAATAGCGCTGCTCACCTCTCCCTTCTCCATAGAGAATAGCGCTGCTCACCTCTCCCTTCTCCATAGAGAATAGCGCTGCTCACCTCTCCCTTCTCCATAGAGAATAGCGCTGCTCACCTCTCGCCTCTCCATAGAGAATAGCGCTGCTCACCTCTCCCTTCTCCATAGAGAAATGAGAGTTGTTAGGTTCAACCTGAACTTGAAAATAGGCCTAGGTCCAACCAGTACCACCGGCAGTACGTGGGCATCATCGGGGAGCGACAATCATTCCCCAAATGGTGGGGCACAAGCCACATTGATATATATATATTTATGCAGGTGGTCCTCTACTTAAGAACACCCGACTCACAGACGACCCATAGTTACAAATGGACCTCTGGATTTTGGTGATTTACCATACTTTAATCCAAGGCTACAATACACAGCTATAACAGTAATCAAAGGTTTCTGCAATTAAGATTTATTGTTAATCCTACTTCTTAAGACACCCCAACGTTCTTAAATCCAATAGTCTTAGAGACAAAAGAAAATTTTGCTTGGGGTTACAATAAGAAAATACACAGTTCCGACTTCCACACAAATTCAACATCAACAAACCAACTGAACTTAACTTTTACTTAACCCGGGGACTGCCTGTACATATAGTACAGTTCAGGCCGTGGCTTGGGGACCCGAACCCACAAAGTTTGAAACAGTACCAGCCTAATTTAAGGATGTTCCACCAGTGTTGAATTTGTGGAGATCCAACACTATTTACATGTGCACATGTGCGTTACCATTTCCCTACATCTATTTCGATACTGGAAAGGAATCCAGCAGTTGAAACCAAACCAATAGGACTCTCATGACATCCAACCAAGCGATAGCTTAAATTATTTTCCAGACTAATAATAGTACAGCTGTTGGGTAGGTACTCAACATTATATTGGTTGTAATGTGACACCTAAGGGTAAAGTGGGCATGTGCTCAGCTTCCATTGCGCATCCGTTGTGTTTTGTCTCTGGTGTGTCTCTGTTTTCTCCCGTTTTGTCTCTGTGATGCATCTGTTTTGTCTCTGCTTCCACCAAATAAAATCAGGGTTTAACATTGCTTTTAAAACTTCACACCTGGTTTCTTGGCCTCAATAGTAAAAACAAAATGAACACCTCCACACATCTCCTGTTCTCCGTATGAAACACGATTATTCTGTTTGTTAGTGAGACCAGGTTGCTGCAGATCAGTTAGCATTAGTCTGAATGGAAGCCAAGCTGCAGTGAATTAGTTCAGCTAGTAAACAGAGAATAGAGCTGTTTGCTACCTGTACCTGCTGCTGATCCACTGCTGGGTGGTGCCACCATCAATCTAATGTATAGAACATCCTAAGAAAATAATGCTTTTAAAAAATAAAAAAGCTGTTTTTTCAACTCTTCATCTTAATTTTTTTAAATAAATATTTTGATAAAATGTTGTAGACTCTCCAAATATATTTTATAATATGTATGACAAAGGGAGGCTTATGAGTCCAAAAATGAACTCCCTAGCAGGAAGTGATCACTCGCTAGTACTCTCAACAATCCTGATCCTGACTTGGCAAAGCAGGAAGTGGCCTATTAAGCCAATCATGTCCTCATGGATACAGAAGCTTGTTAACGAAAACAAATATAGGCTCTTTTTACCATTTATGGCCTATTGACACCAATGTAGCTTTAGCTTTAAGACTTTTAAGTTGCTTTTAGGACATTAGTAAATGGTAATGAAAGTATGAGACAGCTTTCCAAATCCAATATATTAGTGACCTATCCATCAAGTAATGAAAGTAGCGTTCTTGGATGACATTGTATTATTTTTTCTTTGCGACTATTGGCACTTGTGTACATTTTGCTTTTATATGTTTATTGATCCCCTCCTAATACTGATAGTACCTTTTAAATGTTCCTTTGGAATTTGAGTCCTTTGGAGAATACCAGATCTAGTGACCCCTGGCCTTGGCTAGTTGCTAGGGGTGTCAATTCGTAGAAGTGACTGTTCGGTTGCCAATTTGTTTATATGTCTGGGTCAGGAGGGTAAATTCTAAGGCCAAATACAGACACGATCATCGGGTCCGCTCATCTCTAATCCCCTATTAAACTAGATTTCCTGGGGAATGGTGTTGTTATCTGGGCAAGTTTTTTCTTTAGCCTGGGCATCCTGCATACCAGCATCTTGCCCTTACCGACTGTAACTGTAAGTCTATGGAGAGGGCTGCATATTGTAATAAATGATCGAAAAAATACCCATGTACTCCAATACTATAGTATAGAAGTGTATGGTAAGATCAATCAGAAAAACCTAGGTGCTCTGAAAAATTTTAGACATTTAAATAAATAGATTTAAAAAATTAAAATTCTGATTTTCCTAGAACTGATACAAAAATAAACAGTAAAAATTATAAACAGGTTAGGTATGACCTTGTCTCAAAATATCTGATCCTTCAAAATATAATGACAGTTATTCTCAGCGTTTAACCTCGTAAAGGAAAATAGCGCCCAACTGTCCTAAGCAACACTTTATTGCCACTTTGTAAATTTTTTTAAAAATTCACAAAACATGATCAAAAGGGCCATAAATGGTAGCAATGAAGATGTTTTTTAAATTCCACGTTTTTTCCAAATCCGTGGGGTTGTCCGACGGCCACGCCCCCGATTTCTGTCGCGTGAAAGCCGACTCCGGTGCGCCTAAATCCGATCGCGTGCGCCAAAATCCCGGGGCAATTCAGGGCAAATCGGAAATCATCGTGAAACCCAACAGAAATGCACGATTCGGAGCCCTAGTAAATGAGCCCCATTGAAATCAAATCTGATGTTCTTACATTTTTTTTCCATTATTGCATTGGAAGAGAACTTCCACTCCGGCGAGTACCGTATATACTTGAGTATAAGCTGACCCAAGTATAAGACGAGACCCCTAATTTTACCACCAAAAACTGGAAAAACCTATTGACTGGAGTATAAGCTGAGGGTGGGAAATGCATTGGTCACAGCCTCCCAGTATATAGCCAGACAGCCCCCAGTAGTATATAGCCAGACAGCCCCCAGTAGTATACAACCAGCCTGACCCATGTAGTATACAGCCAGTCTGCCCCATGTAGTATACAGCCAGCCTGCCCCTCTAGTATACAGCCAGCCCAGCCTGCCCCCAGTAGTATACAGCCAGCCCAGCCTGCCCCCAATAGTTTACAGCCAGTCCACCCTTATAATAAAAAAAATAGATTTACACAGCAGGAAACTTTACAATGATTTTGATGATCCTCATCATTGTCATTATACATAGCATCATCCCCATCATCATCCTCATTATACATAGCATCATCCCCATCATCATCTTCATCATTGTCATTATACATAGCATCATCCCCATCATCATCCTCATCATTGTCATTATACATAGCATCATCCCCATTATCATCCTCATCATTGTCATTATACATAGCATCATCCCCATCATCATCCTTATTATACATAGCATCATCTTCATAGTTGTCATTATACATAGTATCATCCTCATCATCAAATAAAGCATTATCATCCTCATCATCTCTCTCATCATTGTCATTGTACATAGCATCATCCTTATCATTGTCAATATACATAGCATTATCCTCATCATCATCCTCACCATTGCCATTATATATGCATATTATCATCAATCTCCACATCATCATCCTCATTATATACGTCATCATTATTATCATCGTCATCACACTCATCAGCCATCGTATTTAGTTGACAGAGCGACCTCCCCGATTTTATAGAGGATAAAGTGAAGAGAGATAATGGGGCTTATTTACTAAGGGTCGTGGATTGCACTTTCTTCTGAGTGTTCACCGTTTTTGGACTGAGCGTGGGATATAACTTACAAATTTACTAAGGGCCCGTGGCCGCACTTTCGCCGGGTTTCCCACTTTTTCTGTTTTCGCCGAATTCCGCCAGGGATTTTGGCGCACGCAATCGGATTTCGGCGCCGGCTTTCATGCGACAGAAATCGGGGGCGTGGCCGTAGGACAACCCAACGGATTTGGAAAAACCGTGGAGTTTAAAAAACGGAGTGGATCGCAACAGGACTGGGTAAGTAAATGAGCCCCATTGTGTCACAAGACAATGCACTTACATGCACCAGAACGAAGAACGTGAACTCTGTCAGACCTGAGCGGGGAAGCGACACATGCAGGATATCGGGCGCAGGGCATTATACACAGACAATGCACTTTGGGTGAACTCCGCAATGTGACTGTCCCCCCAGTGGTCAGAGATGGTACTGTCTGTAGCTGTCTGTGTGATTCTGTGCTGAGGCATTATGAGATTGATAGCAGTTAGCACAGAGCTATATAAGGTGATAGGAGACTGCACTGAGAGGCTCTAAGATAAGGGGCTGTAGGAACGGATCCCTTATTTTCCTGCGGTTCTTCTGACCAGAAGACGATTTGATAGAATCTGGTTGTCCGTGTGATGGCGGCCGCCTGCCTCCTGCCATGTGCTCACATCTCCCAGCAATCAATACACATTATATGGAGATCAATCTGGTTTATTATGCACGGCCCCTGTAGCGGTCGCAGCCGTTGTATCCGCAGCTCATAACCTCCCCCATCACTTCTGAACGCTCCTTTTAAAAAAGCAAAATTGTTTGTGTTGGGATCGATTTTTGGTTTTCACTTGGGCGGAAGATGGAGGAGATTTCGGGAAGCACAGGTGAGGTAATTGGGTAATGAAATAGTTATGACATGTCTCACTGTCCCTCCTGCTCGCTGCTGGTTTCTGTTACATTCTCATGTAATGTAACGGAACATGAAGGTCAAGAAGGGACACAATCACCAACCATGGAGAAGATATGGCGGCTTAGTAGAGGGAAAATCCCATTCCTTCTGTACACAATGGGGCACATTTACTTACCCGGTCCAGTCGCGATCTCGAGGCGCGTTGTCCAACGTGGATTCAGGTTCTGCCGGGATTCACTAAGGTAGTGCGCATAATATTCAGTAGGTGTCGCTGCTGCGCCGAGGTCCGCCGGAGTTCACCTGCTTCTTCCCGGTGCATGTAAGCGCGTGTCAAGCGACACAAATTCTTTTTAAAATAACGCAGTTTTTCCGAATCCGTAGGGTTTTCCGACGCCCATGCCCCCCAATTTCCATTGCATGCAAGCCGGCGCCGATGCAACACAATCCGATCGTGTGCGCCAAAAACCCGGGGGGAATTCAGGGACAAACGGCGCAAAACGGTAATATTCAGGAAACCCAGTGATTCAGCCCCTTAGTAAATGAGCCCTACTGTGCAACCACCAAGTCAGTTGCTTCTTCATAGTCTGGGCTTATTTACTAAGGGTCCGCACACGCAGACTTTCATCGGACTTTCCGTCATTTTCGGATTTTGCACGGCTGTGACAGGTATTTAATAGGGGATTGTGCCGCACGGGATCGGATTGTGGTGCAGCTGCTTTCATGTGACAGAAATCGGGGGCTGTGCCCTTGGAAGATTCAATGGATTCGGATTGAGCGCAGGATTTAACTTTCAAGCCCAAGCACTTACATGCACCAGGAAGAAGAAGGTGAACTCCTGTGGACCTGAGCAAGGAAGCGACACATGCAGGATATCAGGCGCATGATCTTGGTGAATCGCAGCACAGGGCATTAAACACGGGCAATGCACTTTCTGTGACCTCCAGCGGATGGGTCAGTAAATGTGCCCCATTCAGTGCCTTAAAGAACAATGCGGGAACAGGCAAGTGACAACCATCACTGGACACTATAGCTCCAAAAGTAGTAGTCACCCAGCTTTTCTAGTGCCAGAAATGGATCTCTATTTATAGAGTGAAAAGATTTACTTTTCAGAAGCCTGAGAAAGCTGGGTGTGTATCACTCTTTATGTAATGTGTTTAACCCAGCTTTTCCAGGATTGGATACATGTTGTTTTTAGCTCCAGTGTCCCCAGCCTTTATTCGCTCCTCTTTTTTTGGGGGGGGGGTCTCCTCCGCCATCTGCTCGACTTCTCGCTATCTTGGCGCTCGTACAACTTTTACTACAGATTCAGTGATTACTGATGCGATGTAGTAGACAAAGCAGAAACTTTCAAACCAAAGATCACCTGATGCGTCTCCGCTAATTGTGGGGGAGAGATTTGGTTTCTTTTTTCCAGTTTAAATTGCACAATTACCCGGTGATTGGTGGGAGGACACAATGGCTGCTGTCTGCCCCCCACCTATCACTGAATCACACATTAGGGAGGTTGTATTGGTGCATTTCCAGCACTCAGCATCTGTCTGTAAGGTATAGGGGGCGCTATTTGTTTCTGCAATGTTTTAAGTCAAATGTATATGTTTTATTATATATATATTTATATTATATAATTTATTTTATTATTTTACATTGTAGGGATTTGATATAATCCTGTTCATATCCATTGGGAAAACATGGAGTGTGAAACATGCAGAAATTTCCATTGCATTGACAAGTCATAGCAGCAGTCACTGGATTACACTATCATCTATGAGAGGCAGAAATACCATCAGTGACCACAGGCTGCACTGTTATCTATGAGAGGCAGAAATACCATCAGTGACCACAGGCTGCACTTGTGTTCACTGTTTTTATTCTATTCTTCATTGTTCTTCACTGTGTTTTTTTAATTAAATGCTCGATCTCGAGCAGGGGAAATACTCGTCCGAGCAACGAGCCGTTTCGAGTACCTTAATACTCGAACGAGCATCAAGCTCGGACGAGTATACTCGCTCATCTCTAGATAAAACCCATGGGTGTAACTACTAACGTAGCAACCGTAATGGCTACTATTGAGACCAAGGTCTAAGGGGAGGCCTGGGTGACACAATAGTGATGAGGGAAGGATGTATACAGCACTTCCTCCACTCCACAATCCTCTTCTTCTTGCATAAACAAATTTAATTAGAGTGGTCAGGAAGGCAACATTAAAGTGTCCAGCCCCGGCCAATCTAAAGCAATGCTTGTATTGTTTATGTAGTGTATACTGCCTGACGAGATGTACTAAATGTGGGCAGCATTAGGTGACAGAAATAGGAAGCTGTTTTCCTTTTTACCTGTGAGGACACCAACAGCCTTTCATAGTCAAACCCCTGATAAAAAATCTTTAAAAGTAAAATTAAATTGTACAACAACGCTTCCACCATCCCCATCTTTTTTCCTGTGATCCTATTTTGTTACATTTTAAATTTAATCAAATTTTACAATAGCTTTAGGTGTCACAACAGAGAAAGAGGTGCAGGGAACTGAGCTAACCCCCAACCACAGTCCAAGCCTTCTTGCCAGGCCCAGCGCTACTGGTTGACTTTCCCTACTGTTAGTATGTGCTACAGAGAGACATACAGACACATGTAAAGCTAGGATACCTGGGACAAAACCAAGATGACAGCGAGGTAGAGAATCTTGAGCTATAGAATAGTCAAGAACATGGCAAGAGTCAGAATACATAGCACAATAGAGAAAGAAGTACAACAAGTATCAGGTGACCACCAGCACAAAATGGAGGGAGGAGTGAGTATGAATACAGCTTCTGGATGCCTCCCCAGCAGTTACTGGTTCAGCCATCCATCACTCCAAATTACACCTGTGACACATGCCTAGCTCAGAAACAATATGTGTTCATGCAGCTTTTCACAGAAAAAACACCCAGCTTAACCAAAGGAACTTTGCAGAGCAAACTGTCAATCACAGCCTCAAACTGAACACTGTGTTAACATTCATTATACATTTATTTTTATTAATATACGTGATGCAAACCGGATGAACCTAAGAGAAATCTAAATCAAATAAATATTTGGAGTCACCACCATTTGCCTTTCTCCATAGAGAATAGCGCTGCTCACCTCTCCCTTCTCCATAGAGAATAGCGCTGCTCACCTCTTGCCTCTCCATAGAGAATAATGCTGCACGGCCATTCTTACAAAGTTAGAGCATGTTCTATCTTTTTTGGCGCCATGGCTCAAAGCTCAGGCCCCATAGATGACTACGAGGGATGTATATGTTCGTGTGAATGTAGCCTTAATAATACATTCAGGCACTGAGAAGAAGTGGTAATCTTCTTTGATTTGTTATTTGTGGCCTTGTTCCTTCTAAAATCAATGTTTAAAATTGTGCTAATGATCCAGAAGTGCTCCTGGGGTGTTACCCAAGCCCTTCTGTGTTGTAGCTTCACAGTCAGTTACACTGTCCCATCCTCCCTCTCTGTTCAAGCACTTTCTTCTCCCTCTGCTTAATGTATTACTGCATCTCACTTTCAGCACACAGTAGGAGGGAAAGTGCTCCTTCACAATGCAACAGCCTCTGAATCTGCAGCACAGAGAGGCTCTGGTAACCAGAAGGACTCCTGAAGAAAGAAGGAGGCCATGGATAAGAAATTTAAGAAGATTACCACAGTCACAGTGCCAGGATGTACGAGAAATGTTCGTGATGGATGTATCATGATGGATTTAATAATCTTATATAGCGCCATCCTATTCCGTAGCTTTTTAGAAATCATACGGGACATATGTCCCAGGGTCAACATCTGCAAAGAGTTTGTATGTTCTCTCCGTGTTTGTGTGGGTTTCCTCCAGGTCCTCCTGTTTTCTCCCCCACTCCAAAACATACTGGTAGGTTGATTAGATTGTGAGCCCCATGGGGACAGTGACCGATTTGGTAAACTCTGTGCAGCGCTGCGTAATCTGTGTGCGCTATATAAATAAAGGAATTATTATGAGGGGATGACACAAGAGCTTACAGTCTATGAGGATGAGGGGGTGACACAAGAGCTTACAGTCTATGAGGGTGAATGGGGTGACACAAGAGCTTACAGTTTATGAGGATGAGGAGGTGACACAAGAGCTTAAAGTCTATAAGGATGAGGGGTGACACAAGAGCTTACAGTCTATGAGGATGAGGGGGTGACACAAGAACTAACAGACTATGAGGATGAGGGGGGTGACACAAGAGCTTACAGATCTATGAGGATGAGGGGTGACACAAGAGCTTACAGTCTATGGGGATGAAGGGGGTGACACAAGAGCTTACTGTCTATGAGGATGAGGGGGTGACACAAGAGCTTACAGTCTATGAGGATGAGGGGTGACACAAGAGCTTACAGTCTATGAGGATAAGGGGGTGACACAAGAGCTTACAGTCTATGAGGATGAGGGGTGGCACAAGAGCTTACAGTCTATGAGGATGATGGGGTGACACAAGAGCTTACAGATCTATGAGGATGAGGGGGTGACACAAGAGCTTACAGTCTGATGAGGGGTGACAGAAGAGCTTACAGTCTGATGAGGAGGTGACACAAGAGCTTACAGTCTATGAGGATGAAGGGGTGACAAGAGCTTACAGTCTATGGGGATGAGGGGGTGACATGATCTTACAGTCAAAAATAGCACCATATTTGATCATAGTTTTTACAAGTATTGCAGCTTGTAGACATGTTATTCAGCCAACGGACAACCCCTTTATCTACCAAATGCCATGTTTGGTGCTAAATAATAGGAAAGCTCACTTTGCAATACTGTGGAGGTCAAGACAGTTGTATTTGTAAGATACCCTATAATTTACACGTCCATGTAACAGTAGGTGGGCCCCTAGAATCAATTTCACTGGTGGGCCCTTGGCACCCCAGTCCGACCCTGATAATGGGGCACATTTACTTACCCGTTCCTTGGAGTTCACAGAAATAATGCACTCTGCCAAGATTCACTAAGATTGTGCGCCCGATATCCTTCATGTGTCGCTTCCCCGCTCAGGTCCACCGGAGTTCACCTTTTTCTTCCTGGTGCATGTAAGTGCATTGTCTTGCAACACAATTTGAAAGTTAAATCCTGCACTCAGTCCGAATCAGTCGGCTCATCCGACGGCACATCCCCCGATTTCTGTCTCATGAAAGCAGCTGCGCCACAATCCCAAAGCAAACCCCTGTTAAATACCCATCAAAGCTGCGCAAATCGCGAAATCAGCAAACAGTCGGATGAAAGTGCGATCCGGGACCCTTAGTAAATAAGCCCCAATGTACTATCTGGAGGAATTATGTTAAAGAGCAGGTGGAGCTGAGTATATTGTACATAGTGTCCTATGTGGAGGAAGCATGTTATACACCTGGAAGAGATGAAAACATTGGACACAGCGTTACATCTACATACATAAAGTTATTGAGCGGATTATAATATAGTTATAATAAATGTTTTGTGGAAACTACAATATATTAATTTCTATCTCTGCATGACTTTTCAGACTGCAGGGGCAGAACCTTCCAATGTATGCAATAGTTAGAGCATACATGTGAAGGAAATTAACCTGACCTGTAATGCCACACATAACCCGTGGTCAGATGGGGTGCTGTTGTGCTGGAAGAATGTATATTTTCTTTTATATCTTCTGCTAAATACCTTTAACAGTTTCTTTGTAAACATTTTGGCAAAATCTTGGTTATTTAACATCCAGGAGGGTGTTTTGATGTTTTTTTTTATATTATAACATGAAAAAGTCCCGTGTTTAGAAATGATCGAAACTCCCTGAGAAATATTTTGTGATGAAATGTACAGAATAAAAAGAGCATTCAATAATGATAGCGCTTTGTAAGTATTTATTGCTTCTTGGTCTCCTTCCACCTCGCTCTTAGTCTCCCCAGAAGCCTCACGGATTGTGTTGAATGGTTTAATATTTCTTATTACCTCGCACAGGAGGTACAATTCAAGGATATTTCGAGAATAGAGTGCCCCAAGCTTCCTCTGTCTTCAAGTATCAAGTTTATTGGAAGTCAACGCTCGGATTTACATAATAGTTTAATGCGTTTGGTTTTGCATTGCCTAAGGCTTCCTGCAGTATGGTTTCCTTCAATGTATCCACCAGTAGCACATGGCTTGTGCTCCAGAGAACGTCTATCTAATTAAACAATTAGGCCGGTACACATAGGTACTCATTTGGTTTTGGCATCATATGTGTCGTGTGTCTGTCTTAATTCTCCGAACATTTTAAATTGCGTGAATAATTCATTTTTAATGGTATTTGCGTGTATTAATAGGTTTTATTGTATAATGCGGTTAACGAAATGCGATTAAATGCAAGATCGATACTGATGCGTTCAGTTTACATCGGGACTAAACAAGTTCTATCTATTCTCCAAACGCATTCATCACCGGAAAATGTTAGAAGGTTTTAGATATTTAATATCTGACGTGAAAACAGACTGGAAGTAGAGCACATCAAATTAGAAGAACCCAGACAATAATTGAAAGTGAGATATCGCTATAGAGAATATCCCGGACTGAGCCCATTGGTATTCCATGTTTTCTCTGACATGGATTGGTATTCTGAAATGGTGTTTCTTTGATTATTCTGTCATGACCATAGTGACGGATGTTTGGGCTTCTAATTCACTGCAATTCCGTCTGCCTGAAATCTCTTGGAAAATGGATTTTTTTTCCAAGCTGATGTTGAGATCCATATGGTAATGTAAAGTTATATCAATTTTATTTCTACAAACGAAAATAATATAGGTCATAGTCATGGTCTTAAACAACACAACGGCATTTTCTTGTCAGGGTTTACACATGTACAGTGCGCTGTCATAATTTTCACAGATGTGGATCTTTTCTGATGCTCATCATACAGAATCATTCACAACCTTAATCTGTACCGATGAGGAGCAAAAACCACGAAACCGTGCTACCAGCAGTTGGGGGTTTCTATTTAAGGGATCTTAAAAGGGTTATTCAGCCACCCAAAAATACTAAACTCTGAAAAACGAAATAATGAGTTATGTGAACCTTTCCAAGTGTTACTTCTATTTCATTGGTGTCTTGCTCCTTCAATGTTCTACACATAGCCTGGTATGTGCAAACTGCTGGCACATGTTTTTAAAGAGGACCTGTCACCCATAATTTCGGCACTAGGAGCTGCTTACCAAAGTAAGCAGCTCCACGTGCTTTAATAAACGCCGCAGTGTTAGAAGGATAGCGTTACCAGAAACCTCAGGTAACACTAACTAACACTGCGGTGGGGTACCGCAAAGCGGTCCGATGTATTCATGAGGGGGCATGGTTGGGGTGTGGTTAGGGGCGGTGACTGCCACATGACGCGCGGCAGTCACCGCCAGCCTATGGAGCGAGCGGGACGGTCCGGGGAAGAGGCAGCGTCTCGGACCATCCCCTCATAAATACATTGGACCGCTTTGCGAGCGGTTCGACGATTACATTGTACTCTGCCGCAGTGTTAGATAGCATTACCGGAGGTTACCGGTAACACTATCCTTCTAACACTGCAGCATTTGTGCTGAAATTATGGATGACAGGCCCGCTTTAAGAAGTGTCCACGCAATATATGTGTCACATGTAACTCATGTGCCCAACTATATCCACAGCAACACAAATTTATACACTAAAGGAGCGTTCCGGTGCACAGTTGGAGCGTGCGCCACATTTGTCATGCAAATTGTGACAGAAATGTGTCGCACACCCTATGCTAAGGTGCACCAAAAAAATTGGTGGACTCTGTTGGAGCAGTGCAGGGGCACTAGTTTCATGAAAACTGAGCGTCACAATTCCTAAATCTGGAGTACCCTTCACAGTACTACACATAGTGAAGTTTGTCCTGTTATTGTTAAACGTACCCCATTGTCTTTAGTTCTTTCTGACAAAGATGTCAATGAGGGAAGCAAACTGTGAATACCTTGTAGGAAAGTCCATAGCTCCTCATGGGAGGGGCCTCTGTATAAGCCAAGTGGCAAATTCTTACCACCCAAGCAGGACCTAACCACCTCTGCTAGACCTTAAAGCAATTTCCTGCTGGAACAACTTATAAAAAAGTACATTTTCTAAAGTTTGAGGGCTTCAGGGTTTTTTTTTTAGGTGAGCCCTATTAATCCTTCTATATCGCTGAGAAGGAATTTATAGGATAAGGGCATATTTTCTAGCGCTATTGACATTTTCTATGGCTGTTTAGATGGAAAAGCTGCTCATCATTAAAAGGACATTATGCAGATGCAATAATATAAAGGGTACGTGTCCTATAAAGGATATCCTTAAAAACAAAATATCATAGGCCATTGTAATTATGACTCTTTATAGAGCATTTTGTTATCATGCAGTGCGTCTATGAGGCTATCATTATTAATAAGCACTGGCTCTGAGAGAACACAGTCTTTGTAATGGAGCAGTTAATCTTTGAGAGCATTGATCGCATAATTTGTTACGAATCGATAAAAACAACCCATCCCCTATCAGCCCTTGTCCTATGATTTCCTCTCTTATGGACCATGGGATGGCGGAACGAGACTCGGAGAGGCTAAGAACACCGTTTATACATGGGCTAATAATGTAGTGAGTATTGTCACTGTAATGATGCAGCGGCAACTTAATGTACTCCAGACTTATACTAGAAGCGAATGCAAACAAATATTCCCCCACTGATGGATAAGTGTACTGTATATCACAGCTCCGTGCCCTTTTAATGAAGGCAGATGTCACCGTAATCAAGCCTGTTTTCTGGTGTATTTTAACTAACTCTTGATCTTGGTGTGACCTGAATTGTTAATGAAGTGCACAACCCTGAAGAGCATTTGTAATAGTAATCAGTTGATATAATATCTGGGTTGAGGTGGAAAAGGTTACACTAACATGACTTTTTAAATGTATTTCTATTCATTTATATGCCAATTATAAACTCGTGTGCACTTCCTGGTCACCATTTTATTACACTGACCTTTTTCTAGATGGAAGCACTGAATTAAGATTGGAGGTTACATGGATTGAAAGCGAATTTTATTTAATATTACCGTTTGAAGCCATAAAAAGGGACAATATACAACATAAAAATGTAAATGGAGAATAATTCGACATTATGGGAATCATAAGCTTCAGTGATTTTTCTCTAAGTTACAGAAAGCTCAGGATATTTAGTAACTGATAACTGATTTTTTTTCTTTGTTTTTCATCCTGTCTCTTAAATTAAAACATGACATCAAACTCAAAATATCAGTTACTATATAGACTGAAATATCAGTGAAGACCACTACTAGAGATGAGAACATTTTTCCATCTATAGAATCGGTATGGATTTGGTCAATTTCTGGCGTAGACTCGAATCTGAATATTTTCTGATTTGCTTCAGATGAATATTGTTTATAGGCTTCCATTTAGTGTTTGTTTTAGGGAAAACTGAAAATGAAAAACTATAAAAACTTTACGAAATGAGATAAGACCTTTCTGTTAAAAAAAAAAAACTGTAATACCGGTGGATATATGGCTATATTGCTATAGGTAGGTTGACTTAATTTGGCAACTGATACTATCTTCTGACGTATAATGTATATAAGGGTGAACTCACATGTCCTCAATAAGAAGCTGTGAGCTACACACAATGACGGCTCATGGTCACCATAGACGTGCATTGTGTATGGACACCGTCCGGTGAGCACATTGCCCCACATTTATCAAAACTAGTACAGGCTGAACAATGTACAGTTTGCCTGTGGAGTCCTCATGAATCTGCTCGGGAAGTGTGCACTTGTTTGGTGCACTTTGTTCATGTTGCAGACTTGTGGCGCAGACACAATTGTGTCACATGTCAGTAAAGTGCCGCAATCAGTCTTCAAAGGTTCAGGGACTAACCAATACACATTAAATTCAATGCAGTAACAAAAGGCTTGGCAGATTGAAATTCAAAATCAAAATCATATAACACATAAGTCTGACTTTGTCTGTCTGTTTTGGGGAATTTTCTTGGCTTTCCTGCTGGTCAGATGTATCTCAGTCGATTTACCTTATTTATACATTTGGTGTTTGGTCTTTAGTGAATTTGCAACTTTTTAAAACAAAAGTCACAAGTTTTCATAGGTTTCAAACAGCTTAAAGTTCATTTCTGCACCAGATCAGTGCCGTAATTTTCCCCCCAAATTTGCGACTCACACATCTGGACTCTCAACACTCTAAATGGACCTGGTTGTACCACACCACAGCAGGTCAAACCCTCTGCTCTGGCTCTGGGCTTCATGGATGCTGCCCTGATGCGACATAGACTTCGCTCACAGGTTTTGGCTTTTGTCATCAACAGCGGTAGCCCAGTGGGTCCACTGCTGCCAGGGTTCTGCTACCTGACCTGGCTGATGTTACCACTATCGTAGCTCTGTTCAAGTTCAGCAACTTGGACAAGTCACTGCCATGTTGCAGCAGCTGTTGTCTACCCAGCACCAGTGTTGGGTACCTGCGTTGCCTCCCATTATTACGGCTGCTTTGTCTGAAACCAGGCTGCGTCTTTCCATGCCCAAGTATGACGGTGAGACCAAGTTATGCAGGGACTTCATTACCCATGGCTCACAGTTCTCCACAGAACAAGCTAAGGTGGCTTTTGTGATCAGCCTTCTTTCCGAAAGAGCCCTAGCACTGTACTTTTCTTACAGATTAGAGATGTCATCTCTGCACGGGACCTGCGTCTTCACTGAGTGGTCTCATTTCCATGGCCACTTGGATTGACATCCGGTTCTCTGAGTACTCCAAAGAGCAGCATCTTCAGCTAGCACAAGTCAGGACCCAATGACTGCCCCGCCTGGCTCCCGTCTTCCAAAGACCACCTCAGCCATCTACCGTGTCTTCTGCAGAGGAGCCTATGCAGGTGGATAGAGCTCGTCTGTCTTCCCAAAAATGTTCCAGATGAAGACAGGAGAACCTCTGCCTCTATTGTGTTAGCATGGAGCACTTTCTTGAGACTTGTCCATTCCGTCCACAGCGTCCAGGAAATGCATGCACCTAGGGTATCCCTAGGTGAGAGCAAAGCTTCTCCACGTTTCAATATTCCCATTATGCTCAGCTTTGGGACAGGTTGTCAATTACAGGGTTTTGCCTTCCTGGGTTCCGGCACTGTAGGACACTTCATGGATGCTGCCCTGGTCTCTCTGTATCACCTTCCTGTGGTTCATCTCAAGAAGCCGCTGGTCATCTTGTCTGTCAGTGGGCAGATTCTCTGCGACCTGGTCTGGTATCGCACCGAGCCTCTATATCTGCAAGGGGCATTGCACAAGGAGAGACTTTCATTTTACGTGCTACACTGGTCCTCGTCTTCTGTTCTTCTGGGTTTTTTGTGATTGCATCGTCACGCACCTGTGCTCAACTGGCAGGCTGGGGAAGTTCTTCATTGGGGACCAGAATGCCAGTCCCACTGTCTGGTGGCACTTCATTCTGTGGCCTTCGTGCCTTCTCCGGTGCCCTGTAAAGCTCTGGTGGGTCTCCCAGCTTCCTACAGGACTTTGCTGACATCTTCTCGAAGAAGCAGGTAGAGACTCTGCCACCGTACCGTCCCTACAACTATCCTATTCACCTGCTGCCGGGCGCATTTTCTCCACGGGGTCAGGTGTACTCACTGCCTGTGCCTGAAACCACAGCGATGTTGGCCTACATCAAGGAGAATATCCGCAAGTCTTCTACCCCTGCGGTTCTGGTTTATTTTTTGTGACCAAAAAAGACTGTTCTCTCCACCCCTGCACTTTGAGTACCTGGTCATGCCCTTTGAACTGTGCAATGCACCTGCAGTATTTCAAGAATTTGTCAATGACATCTTTAGAGACCTAATGCACAGTTGTATCGTTGTCTACTTGGACGATATCCTCATGTTCTCTTCTGACAAAGAGTTTCATCAGGTCCACGTGTGACAAGTTCTCAGGCGCCTAAGGGCTAATCGCCTATGTGCCAAACTTGGGAAGTGCCAGTTCCACCAGTGGAGTCTACCATTCCTCGGCTACAATATCTCTGACAAGGGACTACAGATGGACCCTGTCAAGTTATCTGCGGTACTTCAGTGGCCTCGCCCCCGTAGGACTACGTGCTTTCCAAAGATTCCTGTGCTTTGCTAACTACTAACAGCAGTTGATTCCACGTTCCTCCTCCCTCATGTCTCCCATTGTGGCAATAACAAAGAAATATGCCAAGGCTAAGCTGCAACCTCCAGTGGCTGAAGAAGCTTTCTCCAAGGTGAAGTCTGCCTTTGCCTCCTGTTCCTGTTCCTGAAACAAGTTGTCATATCTGAAGCCAGAAGAAAATGTGTATATTGCCTAGTGAAAAATATAACAATACATACATAGCATAGCATTTATTATGGTGTTGCAAGCTTTGACAGTCAAGAGCTCAACAACGCAAGTCTAGTGCTGTGCTAGATTCATTCTAATAATGATAAAGCTGTTTAAGACTGTAAAGTTCTACTCTTAGACCTTCTGTGAGCTGCTCTATACTATGTGCCAACCAAGTGAGGCACTCTCTTTATTTAACTCATGGATTATTTTCCACCAGGGCCACATCTGGCGGTCTAAAAGCCTTCAGAAATATGTTGGAATGCAAATTTTGGTGCAAATTACACCAGCAGTATTGCCAACGTGGTTTCATGTATATCCCCATATTATATCAAGCAACAACAGCAAAATTTCCATAGACCTCTGTTCCAGTGCCCAACCCGACATGTGTTTCAATTCCTCAAGGTGTTCCCATGTTAGTCTCAGAGCATTGTCCATTTCGTCCTTTCTGTGGGCTCACCCTATTTTATACTCTTTTATTACTTGATTTTTATGAGATTCCAATAAAGTAGATGTGTTTTATTCACCCTTTTTGGCAGTCTCCCTTTTTTTCCCATTTTGGTTTGGGTATTGTTAGTAAGGTTGGACGTACATCTAGGAAGTTCTCTTACTGCCACTTGGCAAAGTATCAAATCGTATATTTAGTTTACTGTTGAGATTTTCTCGAGAATATGACTTGTATGAGTGTAAAAGCTCCTGTGCTTTACATGGCTACTGTAAAGTATACTGCATGGGGATTATATAGTAGTTATGTAGCTGCTAAAATGGATTTTAAATAATGTTAAAGGGATATTAAAGATGGCTTCACTGCTAGAATGGGGAGCTGAGACAGGATCAGTATATTGGGATCTCCTCCCTTCCCCAGACTCTGGTGATCTTTTATTAATCTAACTACATGAATAAAAGTAAGAATTGAAGGGTTAAAGTAGCAAATTAGGAACAACCAATCTGCATTGTATGAACCAAAAAGTACAGTACTTTACATTTACTATATTGTAACTACAGTTCTGTTTCCTGCATTGTAATTTAGTGAAGATCTTATTACTGACCTTAATATACCCTTCCCTGACTTTGTGGGTTACTTTGGCAAGATATATGTACCTTATAAAAATTGGGAGATCAAAGTGCATCTATTATGTAACACAGATGTCCTCTTTTAGCCAACGTCTCTTATGCAATGTAATGCAATATACTGTATTTATTACACCCCAAATCATGGAATGCACTCAGAGAAACCACTATTCCACAAGTAGCTGAGATTGAAAGAATAAATTGTCCTGAATATGTGTCGTCTACATATTTAACTATTTTTTTAATGAAGGTCATTAATTTGCATGACTCGAGAGAATTGTAGGGTGAGACAGAGTTCATCAAGTGTAGTCAATGATCCACAGAGAGATTCATTGTTTTAATATATTGGGAAGAAAATGCTGTGAAATACAGAGTACGCATAGAGTATACACTGAGGACCATTAGAAGAGGGCTCAATAGATGATATTTATACCATAGCTTTATGCATGATTGGGAAAAACTGATCAGAATGTTTAACAAGTGGACTCAAGCTATTCCTGGATCCAACAAGTCTATGAAATGTTTTGAGAAAAACTATGATGGATTGTGATACTCCATTGGCTCTTAATTCCAGCCACCACCCTGAGTCACAACGTTCCACTGTGGATTCCTGCCTCTACAACGGTCACTGTGGACTCTGCCACTGACTTCAGTCAACACCACCATGACCCAGGACTTTACTTTAATGCCTAAGCTCTTTTGATTCATGTGTCTGCTAAAACCTAAATCCAACTTGTATTCTTGACCATATTTACGTGTTTGTTGCCCCTTTTGACTTATGCCAATGAATTGATTATGACTAGAGATGAGCGAACATGCTCGTCCGAGCTTGATGCTCGGTCGAGCATTAGGGTACTCGAAACTGCTCGTTACTCGGACGAATACTTCGCCCGCTCGAGAAAATGGCAGCTCCCGCCGT
>CM033649.1:24879757-24956743 GCA_019512145.1 Engystomops pustulosus | reverse complement strand
GATGGGGTTCGTTATTCGAGACGAGCACTCGAGCATCGGGAAAAGTTCGTCTCGAATAACGAGTACCCGAGCATTTTAGTGTTCGCTCATCTCTAATTATGACTATCCCACAACCATTCCTTGACTTGACCTATGCTCTTCCGGACTTTTGTCCTCATACACCAACTTCTGCCCTCCTTGATGCCAGCAATTGCTAACTAAGACCTTTCCAGGGTTAGCAGTTTGGGGGTTTCCAGTGACAATGCCATATCTCCATCCAGAATTAAAGTTGAGAACATCAATGTTCTTTAGAGTCATCTGGTTTAACTCTAGAGGTGGTTGTCCAAGTGTTTAAAAAAATATTATTGGCGGCTGTACATCACTCCACTTTGAAGAAGGGAAAGTCTATATGGTGCTCAAATAAGAAAACCAATCCTTCACACATAAATATATAGTAAACTTGGCACTCATAAAATTGATCCAAAATCAGGAAATTTATTTAGAATATTTGAACAGCAATCCAAGTAAACATACAGGGGCACAGCTTTGACAGACTACAGTGCGGGATACATAGAGCAACTAAGGTGGTGAGTAAAGGTACGTTTTCTAAACCCTCCCCAGCCCAGTTCCTAAATCTTTATAACACTTGGACAACTCCTTTAAGCAGACCCATGATTGGCCCATTGAATCATTATTTCCCCTCAGCACCTGTTACTTCTACATATCCACTGAGCATCCCCAACATGTCTAAGGCAACTTTAGTAGTTGGCAACTTCCAATGTGCTTAGCATACCACCTCTCTGCCCCCTGCACACATGGCACCCCAGAAGACACTTTGTACCAAAATACATCATCTTTCCAGAATCCAAGATGGTAACATACAAAAAAATTTCCTTACCACACTTAGTTGTCCAACCATTGTTAGTGGCCTACAAAGGGAATTGTTTGTATTTCTGGGTTAAAGAAAGAAAATAACTGTAGTGCTTCTGTATCGTCTGTAGCCCAGCAGAAAACCATAACTCAGGGATACAGGAGTCTGCAATAAATTATGTTGGCCATCTTACTGGGCTGCAGACAGCTACATGGATCATATGAATCTAAATGGAAATGTTCTGGGATTTGTACAGAAGATAAAGTGCAGGGAGGGAGAAGAAGTAGGTAGTGATCTCTATCTATTGGAAAGGTGTCAGTTTGGTGTTATCTATAAAGAGGCGTTACCTGATAGAAAGTGATCTCTACAGGACAGGAAGTAACTGATGATTTTTATGCTCAGTATCCACTGCTATTTTATTTATTCATTTTATAAATATACAATAGCTAGGAAGCATAAAAGAAAAAAAATAGATTGTAATTGGTTTGAAATAAATGAAAAGAAACAATTTTTTTCAAAGAAGACAGAGCAGGTGATGCCCTCCACTACGTTTTATGCTTCTTAGAATTCCTTTATACTTTTTAGTGAAACCTTTTCCCTTTTATTTTGAACAGAGACTATTGCTTTTTACTGCATCAGAATAAATATACTGTATATACTATATATATATATATATATATATCTGTATACACCAGAACCCCTTCTTTTCCTTGTTGTCAGACAAGCCTCTGGCCATGTGTATGGCTGTTACTATTTAATATTAAAACCCACTTTTTTAATGTTCTGTCACTGAGCTTTGCCCAAAAGCTAAGCATTCCTAGGTCAGCAACTTCATTAAATACAGACAACCCTGAGCTTTATACCCTCTGGGTTAGTTGTTGCAGTTCTCCTCGCCAATCTGTCTATAGGGAGCTTATGGTCTGTGAAGCATGCTGACACATTCATTCACATTATTGTTGCTTATTTTTACATTTGAGCTGAAAGATAGATGAAAACTTGGTACAAGAGAAATGTAATGGCTCTGTCATCCTTCATTATACCAAAGGCACATTTCTAATGCTAAACTCAATGCAAAGACCAAACCCAGGCATGATCCGTTCTGACTGGTGACACAATAAAAGTCTGACTTGCCGCAGCTTGTTTTGCCGCAGATGGAGACAGCGGGGAGACAGGATCACATGTTTCGCAGCTGAATTTACTGTAACATACAGAAAAAAAAAACAGCCCAGCAGGCGTGTAAGGGTTAATTAGATGGAGGCTGTTTTATAAAAAGAAAAATCCCTGGCACTGTCTGCTCATTTAATTAATTGGTATACATTGTAAATTATGTTGGTTTATGGAAAATGTCACATAGAATATTAGTTACATTCATCAACTCTATGTACAGATGCACACATAGCAGCTTAAATATGTGGGTGTGCTGCCGTATAAAATTGGAAACGGGCTCTCAATCTCTTTCTTCTTTTTTTTATACCTCCGAAATTCTTATTGATCACAACGCATTGCACATAGATTTTTCATAATTCTTTGAGCTGAAAATTGTTTTTAAGGAGAATTACTGTTATTGTTTGTTGAAAGACATTATTATTTACAGCATGGTGCGTCATTATTCGCTTAAAGGGCGGCAAATATCTGGCGGGTTAAATCACAAAGAGACCTAAATAAATGGGAAAAATTATTAAGGAAGCTGTAAGAAATGAGATTTTTACAATGGATTAACCATGGGCTGTAACTTGTATGCAATGTGCTGACATTCATGTGAGCGAGGTGCAAAAAAAGAAAATTTAAGTAAAAAATGTTTTATTCATTTCACCGCTAATTTTTTTTTTTTAATTGGTGAATGTGTCACATTGTACATGCAGGTCAATATGTAACCATAATGTTGTGTAGCATATTAACAGGGACTAGACCACCCACAAAACATTTCTGGCATGACACAGCACGTCTAAGCACATTTTACGGCACAGGTTCTGGGGGGGACCCTGCGGAGAAGACAAAAGCTGTGTTTAGGTGATCAGTGCCAAGCAGCTGCTGCTAAAGCAAATAGAATTACAGGATTTATCAAAAGAGGCATAGATTCTCATGATAAGGACATAGGGGGGTCATTTATCTTTTCCTTCCGTTGGTGTTTTTGTGCCTTTTTTGCTGCATAATGCCTGTTTTGCGCCTATTTTGCATTTTGTTTTGCTGTTTATTTTTGCGCCCTATTTGTCATTACATTGCTCCTCTTTACAGATGTTTGCACCCAATTTATTATACTATTGGGCCTATATGGGCGCAAATATTTCCGCAATAACACGCCAGTCCTGACCATGCTTAGGAAATACACTCACCGGCCACTTTATTAGGTACACCTGTCCAACTGCTCGTTAACACTTAATTTCTAATCAGCCAATCACATGGAGGCAACTCAGTGCATTTAGCCATGTAGACATGGTCAAGACAATCTCCTGCAGTTCAAACCGAGCGTCAGTATGGGGAAGAAAGGTGATTTGAGTGCCTTTGAACGTGGCATGGTTGTTGGTGCCAGAAGGGCAGGAATTACCCTTAATATGGGGTTATGTAGGGCTCTGGTATATGATTGGAACTTCTTCCACATCTTTTTCCCAGACTTCCCCATCTACCCAACCGGCGTGTCATGTGCCTGGTAATTTATACTTGAATTATCCGCTGCAAACTAATACCGCCATGTCAGGTAAGTGTCTTTCAATTTCCAGGGGTATTATTCAATGTACAGGATTATAGAAATTCGTATGATGTATATCCACTTCTACCCAAATACTTCATAAGAGTAGCTTTTGGTATATATTAGTCGGGTTATGTCAGTAACACCTTTGCTTCACTTGTGTATGAAGAGCTGTATTGACCCCATGTTCGGGAATCTGTTCTGTGATATAGGCAAGATAGCCAATATAAATAATAATTCTCCCCAACTAATGTTAAATGTATGCCCATTTGAAAAAAAGGAATATACTGAGGGATAATACATAAAGTGTACCACAAAGATACTCTTGGCATAGTGTTTAAAGAAAACCCCCATTTTATATTGATGCATTATGAATACAAACTACCTTGAGAATGTTGTAGCTACACTCAGGGGACGTGATAGTGTGTGCTGCCTGAGGCGAATATAAAATGCTGAAGGGCTGGTCTGAGTATTTCAGAAACGCTGATCTACTGGGATTTTCACGCACAACCATCTTAGGGTTACAGAGAATGTCGAAAAAGAAAACACATCCAGTGAGCGGGAGTTCTGTGGGCAGAAATGCCGTGTTGATGGCCAGAGGTCAGAGGAGAATGGGCAGACTGGTTCGAAACTGATAGAAATGGCAACGTGACTCAAATTGCCACCCGTACAACCCAAGGTAGGCAGAAGAGCATCTCTGAATGCACAGTACGTCGAACTTTGAGGCAGATGGGCTACAGCAGCAGAGACCACAACGGGTGCCACTCCTTTAGCAAGAACAGGAAATGAGGCTACAATTTGCACAAGCTCATCGAAATTGGACAGTAGAAGATTGGATAAACGTTGCTGGTCTGATGAGTTCTCGATTTCTGCTGCGACATTTGGTGGTAGGTCTATTTGGCGTCAACACACTGACATGGATCATCCTGCCTTGATCAAGGCTGGTGGTGTGGGTGTCATGGTGTGGGGATATTTTTGGCACTCTGTGGGCCCCTTGAGTACCAATTGAGCATGTTGCAACGCCACAGCCCTCCTGAGTATTTTTGCTGACCATGTCCCATCCCTTTATGCCACAATGTACCCAACATCTGTGGCTACTTTCAGCAGATATGGCCACTGTCTAAAGCTGGATACATCTCAGACTGGTTCTAACATGACAATGAGGGCACTGTAATCAAAGTGCCTCCACAGTCACCCAGATCTCATCCAATAGAGCATCTTTGGGATGTGGTGTAATGGAGAATTCGCATATCATGATGGCAAGCCGACAAATCACGGCAACTGGTAATGATGCTGCATGTCAATATGACTCAAACTCCTCGAGGAATGCTTCCAGCACCTTGTTGCATCTATGCCACAAAGGAATTGGGCGTTCTGAAGGCAAAGGGGGTCCACCCATACTAGCATGGTGTACCTAATAAAGTGGCGGTGAGTGTATAATCAGTGTGATTTGTGCAACAAATGGCTTTTTAAAATTTGCACTAATAACGGCAGAAAAAAAATCTGCATTGACAAAGAGCCCAAAACGACAAAGACCAATAGTCACAAATGATCGCAGAGAAGTGGGGAAAGAAGATAAATGAACCCATAGTTCCACGCACAGAAAATGGGGCTCAATTTACTAAGATGTGCGCTGTTAATTTAATCGGAACTGGCGCCTTTTTGAGGCTTGACACAGTCTTTAGGAGTTTTTTGCGCTGGGATTTTTGTGTACAATTGGGGGAAAAGCGTCGGTGCGGTCTGGCCTGATTTGGAGTGAGCGCGAGATGTTAACTTCAAATTGTGTGGTAACCCTGGCTATAAAGCACCACAAAGAGATGGTGAACTCTCGGTCCCTGAGCGGGAAGCGACACATTGAGGATACTTGGGCGCACACTGCTGAATCGCGACGCATCGTCTGTATACGTTTTCACTTATATTGTCTTTCCCTCAAAGACATGCAGGTCACCTTTATGTAATGGGAGGTGGTTACATATACAGGAGGGTTATATGTAATGATAGAATTATTCTGCAGTTTTATCCCAGTCTGTACAGATTTATAACATCACACAGCAAAAGTGCCCTGTAAGTTGTGTGACTCTAAGATCCCGTGGATAGCTGTATTTACTAGACATGGCCACAACTGGAGCAATGTGAGGTGAGACACTTACCGTCTAAATAAAGATAAAATTAAGAAAGTTTTTCTGTACATTTTAATTTTGCCATTTACATATATAAATACCTTAGCCCATAGTTGTGCTGTTTTCGGTGTTTCGACAGTGGGAAGGCCGCTATTACTGCAAATTGTACATAAGTGTTCAAAACACTCAGTTTAATGTAATCCCAAATTCTTCTACAGAACTATTGTATTAAAATAGAGAAGTGAAGAAAATTTAGGAGGCTTTCTATGGCATGTAATCTTCCTGATAGAGTGAGGTTTACTTGTATGTTCAGTGCTGCTGAAGATACAAAATGGTTAGGAAGACACATTTTTTGGAGTATAAGGTGAAAACTCTATGAGCTAACTTCCCAGAAAACCTAAAAATCTGCAACAGGACAACTTCATATGTACTCAATGGTCATTCAAGCAAATAGCTCCCATCCCAGCTGCCGATTTAACCAAATACTAAATCTACCATGATAGGTCATCTGTTACTGGTCAGCCCCCTCTGTACTTCACCAACAATGCCAGCCAATTGATTGCTTCAATGGCAACCACTTAGACCATATCTAAGGACTATAATGTAAATGTCCGAAACGCGTAGATTTTTAAGATGATGATATTAAAAGACGATTCTTATTCTACTACACAATTTATGAGTGCTGGAACCTACTTCTCTCCAATAGTAGCCCAAATTACTTCAATCTTCTCCAGAATCGGATCCCCTCTTGTGGTGAAATATTATCCAGGTATAAATATTTTTGGGATGCCTTCAATATGATTGACCAAGTCACCATATACAAACTCCAGTACTGGAGTTTGCTCATGGCTAAAAGACACCGCAAGTTATGTTTGGCATATTTTTTGTAATAATAATAATAATTGCTTTATTTAAAAGTACCACAAGATTACGCAGCGCTGCACAGGGCGGGTCCCTGTCCCAATGGGGCTCACAAATCATTCAACCTACCAGTATTTTTGGAGTGTGGAGGAGACCCAAGCAAACACAAAGAGTAGAGCAAACTCTTTGCAGATGTTGACCTGGTAGTTGCTATCCACTAAGCCTACCATGCTGGCCATAGTACCCCTGTTGATCCTTTCAGATCACTTTCTGGAATTTTGGCAAATTTTTTTTTATTTTTGGTGGCAATTTCCAATAACTTTATGTAGCTGCTCTCCCATCATGTAATGGGCGTACACACTAAGTATATCTACAGAAAAAGATTGTACCCATTTTTTTATAGAAAGGCATAACTTGACAAGTTAGACAACAGTTTTAAATAAAAAACTTAAATTCATAAATATATTGCTTAAATGGAATCTGTATCAGGGCTATAATTTTGCCTAAAATGCTTCATAGCAATATGAATAATTCCAACATTGAATATTATTACATACTTGGCTCCTGCTATCAGTGTGTGGTGAGTCCCAGGGGAGGGGGTCAGTTCAAACTGCACGAGTATTTCTCTTCAATCCCCTCCTTCACTCATGGTCCTCCCTCTTCCCTGCTCCATAAGAAAAGAGGGGGAATTGGGAGAAGACAACCTATGCCGTTTGAATGCCCCCTCCCTGCCATGGGCCTAGTTATATCCTAAAAACAGTTAGACTACTTAGATGGAACCCGTAAACTTCAGATGAGCCTTTTTCTAATATTTCTAAAAGGATAATGTCCATGTATTATTAAAGAGGTAGTTGGGGAGGTAATTTGGCACAAACCAGGATAAACTTTGGGTCCGTATATCAGGAAAATTTGCGCTGTATCACGGCCCCCATGGCACCACTCATGGCAATGGTGCAGTGCACCATACAAAATACGGTCTTATCTTTCATTTGCTTTCTATAGAGAGAGGAGGGAGTGGAGCACACTCCCCCTTCATCCTTTTGGTCGTGTGCTCACTCGGGTGTCATGAAGCCTAAGGCCTTGAGAGCCACAGACATGGGTTCTATGACAGTATAAGGAATAGAAAACATAAAAAAAAACAAGAAGAAGAAACAGCAGTGTTTGCGCCAGTTTGTCTGACTTTCAAAAGAATGTGCAAAACTACTTGCACATGAATTTATGAAGTGCTTGCGCCAGTTTTGTGTTGTGGCAGCCATGTCTGACGTGTCACAAAAATTCGCATCTCCGGTGCAGAGTTGGACCCTTATTATAACGACTCAACAGAATTGTGGTGCACCAAAAAAAGTTGGTCGCCAGATGAATGAAGACCATCGGTGCCCGATGTTCCGGATGAACTGGTGCACGCCGCTGCACCTCCACATGCAAACGAGCAAAACAGACTGGACTAGTTTTGATAAACGTGCCTGTATTATGATGATAAATATAAAACACATACGTGTCCTAGAACGGCAAAAGGAGGTAGAATGGTTTACTACATTAGACATCATAGGAGTACCTTACACATGCCGGAACCGATCAAGATGAGAAACAGAACCCCGATATGAATAACTAATGGTTGTATACTTGCTTCTGCACAAGTGGTCCTCTCTAGGTCCCCATCGATGGGGAGCAAACAGTCCTTGCACTTGGCCAGTAGGTCCACATGGGTAACTACCCAAAATTTAATTATTTACTAAATCTTTTAGCTTTGTTTATGAGTTACATAATGAATACATGAAACAACTGAAAGACAATAAAAGCAAAAAAAACATGCTATTAGATAGTTGAAGTCATAATGAAGGTAATGAAGCCCCGAGATGAAAGGAGAACTATGTGCAAGCCATTGTCCCCTCATGCTCTATTCGCATGTCTGTTTCTGTTTCCTGGAGCACGAGTATACCGCAGCTAGAGATGACACATGTTCAGCCGAAATCCAAACCAACTGAGTAGATCTATTGTGTTACACTGACAGCCACATTATTCCAGGATAGAAAGCGCCACATAAAAGAACATTACAACGCATCCGAGTGCTGGAGAACAAGGCACAAACCCCGTTACTTCTGCTCATTTAAAACAGTTACAGAAATTACAAGATGGTTAAATTAGAAAAGATAAAGCATGGTTGGAAATGCCAGCAAATGTTATACATATGTGTTAATTAACCATTCAATAAACCATGGTTTCCATGGCAACTGACAATACCACTTTTGCTATTTGTATTGGGAGATTTTTAATTCACATCACAGATTGACCATGGAAAGTAGATGCCACACAGTGTACTATATCATTTAGTTGCCAGATGAACAACAGTTTTGATAATAGGGCCACATTTACTTACACTGCAGCTCACAGTTCAGTGAAAGTGGCAATGTCCGTCTACAGTGCTGGGTCCGTCTATAATGCGGGGGGGGGGGGGCATTGACTAAGATCGGCGCCAGAAATCATGAATGTGTCGCTTCCCCACTCAGGTCCGACAGAGTTCACCATCTTTTTGTGCAGTGCACCTTTAACTTAGGGCCTGCAACACTGTTCAAAGTTAAATATGGCGCTTGATCCGAATCAGTAGGACCGTCTGACGGCATCTCCTAATTTGTGTCATACGGAGGCCAGCATGAAGCGCACACACTTTTAAATACTAAGCAAGCCATTTTAGCATGAAGTACGTGAACTAAGTAAGTCGCAAAGCCCTTATTTTTTACCTTCCACCTTTAAGGGTCTAATAAATAATGGGATCATGGGTAGACCTGTTGTCAACTGTCCTGCACAACGCACCAATTATCTCAAATTATCTCTATGAAGCAAAAACAATGACAAATCATATTTTGTATATTTTAGTTTAGTACTGTTCTCTTGACTTCATGTTTTATCACTCAGTTATGTTATTTAATTAACGTGTGCCTCAGTTGTCACCCAAAGCCCAAAGTGTCGAATCCAAAATAACTCCCGAGTTTATGCTGACATGCAATACTTTATAGGTAAAGCACCCCAGTGATACAAGCTTCACTTCTTTCTTGCCCATGCCGTCACTATCACTCATGATGATATCTAGCCTAGCAGGCTCTAAGACTCTGAGATCATTTTTGTTATTGAAGAGTGAAAGCACTAAGGAAATCAACAGAGGGCTTTGTGAAAACCTGTTTGATTTTTGCAGGAGATTCTCCATATGGTTCTTGTACAATTGCCAACATTCTAAAATCATTTCTAAGGCATTTGCTGCTGAGATTGTGTATCTCTGCTTATTGCAGGTGATATCAGGTGAGAGGACGAGGGCAGCATTAACAATCATTATGCACTTTTTCCTGAACGTCTAATAAAACATTTTACTATACACAGTATGACACAGGTAAAGGATTACTCAAAATTATGGAGAGTTTCAATAACTATGCAGTATCTGTCAGGATTTCAGATAAATGCAGACATATAGTATCTGCGAACGGCACGTGTTCAGAGTACAAGCGAAGGAACAGTACAGGCTCTGAAACAGGTTTTAAGTTAACATTGGATCTGGATAGGCAGGACACAAAGTTCAGGGTTACAGATCAAGTAGGGCACAACTTGGTTTGGGGTTCCAGATAGGTTGGGTTTCAAGGTTTGGTATCTTAGGCAGCATACAGGTTCAATTTTCCAAATCAGACGGATACGAGGTTTGGTTCAGACAAGGATACAAGATTCCAGGTTGGACAAAATACAGGATTCCATGTCAGGGTTCCAGATCAAGCAGGAAACAGGGTTCTTGATCAGGCAGGTAACAGTCACATTGGGGTTCATTAGGGTTCCAAATGGCAGAATACAGGAATACAACAAAGTAGGCAGAGGCTGAGGTGCACTGAGTAAGGTCACAGAGAAACAATACCAGCTCTGAGTGAAGCTCTGGAAAAACCTGTCTGAAAACTTTTGGGGGCTCTTGATGAATTGGTGGATGGCATGGTCTGGCCAGCATAGTTTTGCAAGAAATATCACAGACAGGGGTTGGAAGGTCTCCGTGCCAGCCTCTCCTCCAGCCACCGTTCCACCCCAATGGAGTGGAGGTAGCGGATTCACAATTTTAATCAAATTCTTTTACTGCGCAAATTTTCCAATTATTTCACTGCTGTGAAGCAGTGATAAATCTTCCCAATGAGTTCTGACAATAGGATTGGGTTTCAACAAAACCTATCAAATCTGCAGCACCTTTCCTTACTGTGGATGTTAATATGGGATGTGAATCTTCTGTTTGTGTGTCAACCCTTTGGGTCAGGTGAGAAAGTAGTGGGACTTTCTCTGCTGCTTCAAGAAAAAACTCCAGGTTTTTATTCTATTCCCTGAAAAATATCTGCAAGTGTTACCAGCTGTATATGTTTCAGGAAATTGGTAAAAAATAATTTGTCTAATTTTGAATATGGATCTTTGTGCGGTAATATACTTCAACTAGACTTAATTTAAACACCTTGCCTTTACATAAGGTCACATATGTCAGCAAAAAGCAAACTATTATAGAAAATTCAGGCATTGCTAATCTATGGTGTTTGTCTCATCTTGTCCATCAAGGTTTCGTGGGGCTGAATGCTTTTTGACAATAGTTCTGATGTTTTTAGCCTCTCTATTGATCGGTTCAGCAGTTTTGAATCACTTTAAGTTGCATAATCCCAATGGAAAACTTAGTGAAATTCCCGAGCTAATTGGAGTTAGTTTTCTCATCACCTCGGAATGATTATCTGTGTTTTTTATTTACTTGTAGTCCTTTATTGTTTCTCAGTAACTGCCTCTCGCTTACGCCTAATTTATGAACGAAGGACCAAATATAAATAAAGTAAATTGAAATTGGCTGATGATGTCTGTGCACCTCTCATTGCTTGTGGCACGGAGGGTGTTACATTTATAAGAATATACACGGAAAATTCTCCCGGCAAAGTCAATAGAAATTGCTGAGTTACTAAGGAAGATCATAATGAGGGAAGGCGATTCAGCACCTGGTATTACAGGAGCGGGTGACTTTGGTGGATAATTCAAGTATACACAATGTAATTATACAAGTCGTGTTTTCAAGTAATTGTTATGTGCTGAAAACAAAAATTACTTTCAAAAAACTTATTGTACCGAATGTGGCAAACTATACAAATATTCAATGTTATATTTCCTAATGCTTTTGCATGGTCTTTGTCTCTTTATCATGCAATAAATAAACACTCTCAGTACATTTCTTTTCCCACTTGCATCCAGTATTTATGTAAATTTTACATTTAATACTTTAATAAACATTTGCAGGTTCTGATTTTCTCACATGATTTTGATATCTTTGATACTTACTTCAATATTTTTATATCATAAAATCTCCCACAAGTTCAAAAACTTTCATAAAGTTTTTTTACGCAACCTATGCCAGGTTGACCTGACAGGAGCATCGGCATATGATAAATCTCCCCCCTTGTGTGAGGTTTTTTTACCTATTTTTTTCTAAAGCAGCAGGATTGTTCAGCTTCCTTCTAATACCCAGGACATCTCCTTCAGCACTCACACTGCTTTGAGATGCATGTTATCGTATGTTAATTACATGTGTCAGTTGGGATGTGAAACCAGGTCCGGTATCAGAGGCAGCAAACATGCTGTGAAATATCTAAAAGAATTAGAATTAATCTGATTATGGAATGAAACTCTTTACCTATAAATCTCAAAAGTGATCTAAACAAGATATATTCTCATGTTCTAGTGTTTCATACTTGCAATGATTTTTGAGTTTTGGAGTGGTAGTTACTTGCTATATTGAAGTTGTACTGCTTGTTTAATTCTATTTCCTAAGTTACTTGTAGATGTAAATCGAGTGGAAATCACCATTTATCACATATGTTCACATACTGTATTGACATGTGTCAAAGGAGTGTGTACAATCTATGCAATCATATGCCACCCTCACACCTACAAGCTGTATGCAATACAGGGCATGTGGGGGCTGCCAGTTTCCATCCTGACGTTGCTCTTACGAATGTAATCAGGGAGCACCGATATCTAGAGTGAATGGCAGAACCCAAATAGTCCCCGATGTGGTTGAGTCTGAAACCAGGGCCAATGCCAGCACGGGATACCGTGCAAGCTGGGGCCCAGAGATGACTGGGGGGCCCACATAGGGCTGTACATAAAGAAATCATGGGGTTAAAGGGCGGTTTATAATAAATCCATCGGGGGTTAGGGGATTATATAAAATAACCATGAGGCGTTGTTTGGTAGGAAGAAACTAGGGAATATTTAGGGAGCAAGAGCTATTTTTAAATGTGCCACGTTAGAGAGAAAGAGGAAACCTGAGTCCACTTGGTCTTAACACCCAAACACACTTCTGGCTGAGGTCCAGGGACACAAACGGAGTGATTTTCACATCCCGAACATTGCTGGTTCAGTGTCTGCTCATAACTATACTTAGTTTTCCATAAACTCTAGGTACGCTTACTATTGATCTAAATTATTTATATTGCAAATTAATACAACTGAGGTCTCCTGATGAGTTCCCAGGAATATGGAAATGATGAAAAATAAATTCTGAATTCAATTGTCTGATGTTACAATAAAGTTGTCAAAAAACTAACATAGAGAATGAGCGCTTAGTAAATTTGAAACACGGCTCATAAAACGTATTCTTGTATCAGCATTTAAAGGCTTAATAGAAAGCATAGAAAGCTAAATATATAAATTTTATAAAAATATATACAAACATTAATGGTCCCAACAAGAAGGCGACATACAAATTCAATGTTATTGTGGGAAAAAGATTCTAAAATCATAAATTATCATACAACTGATGCTTATAGCAGAAGTGTCAACCTAGTGGAGGAAATTTGTCAACGTTTATTGCCTGAAAAACGTGCTAAAAAATGATGTTCTATCGATAGTTTTTCAATTTTTAAACTTTCTATTCCTGCAAAGCGCTTATTAGTCTATTATTCTACTTATTAACATGACAAAAAATTCAGAGTCAGTTATATACAATTCTGCCATCATCACGGCCTAATCAGACGATTATAAGGACATAATCTTCTAACCAAGTCATAAAGGCTAATGAGCTAAATAGGAAAAAAATAAATCAGACAACAATTTTTGTTCTTCTATAGCGGTGCTGTTAGATATAATGGTTGATCCGTGATCAATTATATTAAGTTCCGATGGAGAAAGTTGATAGAGAGACAAAATTTAAACAGAAATTTAATTTAGCATGTATTTTATCCCTTAATATGAACAATGTTCTTAAGTCAATAAAAGCATTTACAGCAATGGAAAAAAGTTATTGAGGCTATATGTATGCATTAGACATAGATAAGTCCTGTAAAGTGTTCTATCTTGGTAAATTTTTTAATTGTGCGATCGGCTAGGAGCTTCTCAATTTCATACAAATCTAGATCAATTTTTTTCCTGAAAAGTTAAACAAAAAAATCTGAACATGATCATGACAACCAGGAGCCTCTCGATCCAAGGATCCAACATCTCCACTACACTTCAGGACCTAAAGGCTTAAAATTATTAATTCCATAGGAGCATATATTAAGTAAAAAAAATTACAAAACCATCACATTAGAAAAGCACCTGGCATTCCGCCAAATTCAATCTATGAAATAATAAACATGTAATGGAAAAACAAGGCAAATATCTACATAAACGCTTTTAAGCAGACACCATAATAATTTAAGTGTTGTCAATGCTCATTAAATGTAGCAAGTATAAAGGTGCCCAAAAAAAAGATAATTTCTCAGGGTAACGTTACGGTGTAAGATAATGGTAGAAACAAGAATTCGAATCTTTTTTAAAGATGTATTTTTTGAAAAAAAGGTTTCATTTTGAATCAGCTGTAAGAAAATGGTCAGAGCTTTTTTTGTCAATTTGCTGCATTTGTATTTTTTACGCTTCAGTACAATAGAATAGCCACAATTTTCTACAGATCAATAACAGCTTCTAAAGGGACACATATTGTTTTGGCTTATAATGGAAGAGAGTAATAAAATTGGAAAGAAAAGGGATAGCTGCCCCTAAAACTCATTGGAGAGTCAAAACATAAGAAAGGTCAGAGACTTGATGTTCGTGTTCCTCCCATGATCAGGAGCCTTGTACACATTTATTTTATTGAGCTTAGATGGATCAGTATCATTCAGCAGTCTAGTGGAACGAGATTGCACCACAAGGAGACAGGCCAGACAGGACCATGAGAAGAATGTGCACACGGAGCATTATGGGACATGTAGGAAACTACATTAAGTGCATTGTATGCCTCACTCAATTATTCTTATGTTAGGCTCAGTGAGTGCCGAATTAGCTGAGCAGTGGAAAAGAAGGTAACCTTCTTACAGAAATATTGACACAATCCAAATGATTAAAACAGACATCTACTGTATTTCATACATTTTCTTAAACTCTTTAATTCGAAATCATAGTAAATCTGTGAAACCCCAAACTATACATTTTGCATACTATAGGCATTCTGACAGGATTAATTTCTTTAATTTAAGGTGTATATCCTCCGCTAGCACTGCTTAGATTGCTAGCATATGTTCGGCATTTAAAGTGGAAGTAGAGCATCAAACTTAAACATTTTATAAGTGTTTTGCTCTATTTATCGTAACATTTAAGACAGTTTGTTAACAGGGAGCTATTAAAAACAGACATATGTTGCCTGATGTGCAGTGATAATCAAAATGTAAGAACTTTACCGTGTCAATCCTTGTAAATGAAGAGAAAAGGATTTTAAGAAGATGCTTGGCCAATATATGAATATAAAATGTCAAGTTGAGCAAAGATTTGTTATTAATTATTAAATTATTAAGTTATTGCCATACGTCTACAGTGCGAGACCACTAAAAATAAAACCAAAAATGTTGACCAGAAGCAGGTGTTAATGCTGTATAGAACATGAGACCTACTCAACTACAAAGCAGCATGGCCTTGTTCCTCACTTATGTTCAGGGTAGAGGTGTTGAGGCTCCAAGACAACCGCAGCACATTGGCCACAGTGAGCGTTGTTCTAAAAATGACTGCAAGATTGTCTGAGGCATAGCCTGTCTGTGGCCCCCTTCTGAGATAACGGAATCTCAACATACAACTTTTGGTAGATTTTAACCCTATTTCTCTTCATCTGATGTTTGCATGCCAGATGAACAAAGGACCCTATTACGAAGGGTCCACTGCGATTTCGTCGGTTTTCCGGACTTTTCAGGGATTGTGTCATAGCGGTTGTTGTTGTAATCACGCAACACAAATCGGGGGGCGGGCGTTGGACGATGAGCGGGATTTAACATTCAAATTTGTGTTGCAATCAAGCAATTGCATGACGGAAGAAGGTCAAACTCGGGGACTGAGGGGGAGCACCACATGCAGGAATCGGGCACATGGTCTTCATAATCGCAGAGCAGAGTTCACCGTTGGACAGCCGATCGGAGATCACGAGGGATTTGTATACAAACAATTATAATAACTTATTTTCCAATTGGACTCAGTAGAGATGCAATATATAAAGAATATTGTATACTCAATATGGATAGTAAGAGGATGGGTTAGAGGTTGGTTTCATCATCAGTTTTGCAACGTTTGTCTAATTTGGCAATATTATAAATAAATCTTTTAGTTCATATTATGAGCAGATTTTCCAAATATATTTATTACATGTTTCCCTCCCGTGCTTTTCGTCCTTACAGCATGAGTGTCGCACATAAATAGGAGAAGAGGCAGAAAAAATCTCTTGCATCCTTATGAAAATGTAACTTGCTGATTTATTTCAAAAGTGTTAGCACGTATTAAAGTGGCCCCAACACTCTCGGCTGGTATTCACTACTAAGAATTTTATTTTATAAATACAAACTTTTAATAAATCTGAGTTGAAAAGGAATAGAGCATATCAGTTGAAGACAGACAATGACAGAAGCCTCCCATTCTCATAGAATGGTTTCATAGAACGTAAACTTTGGCACAATGGGCAGATCTCCCTGATCTTATACTTAGTACTAAACATAGTACTGCTAATCTGCATGGCCATTGTTAGTTGGCTTCTTTTCTCTACATAGCTTTTCTTTGCCTGTTTTTGTGCCTTCTCGTGAAGGACCTGCCAAGAGCCAGTGCATCTATTCTCTGCATGTTGCATGACACAAGTGGATCGGAAACCATTTGACAACTCTACCTGAGAAATGGTCCGTTAAGATATGCAAATTATGTGCTTCGTCCTAATATTACTGTTTATCCATTGTAATATTTCGGAATTGACCTTCTCTTGTGTCTTGACTAGTCGTGGGTTGAGAGGACTAAACCCCTAATTCAGTAGTTCCAGGCTTACCAGTTTGGGTTCCTCCTCATATTCATTAGAAGGTATGGTTCAGTTAACTCATCCACTGGTAGGGCTTTAACTACCTCCACAAAATAGACATTGTGTAGTGCCAGTGCGCATGCAACCAACCATGGTTTAAATACCACCAAGTGGCAGGGGTGTTCAGGCTCAAGTTCGAGGTCAGTACCTCTCATCAATCTGATTGACTAATGTATTGTTAATACACACTTTCTACTGACTTATGCTGCAGCTTTATTGGGCACAGAAGACTCTTCTAGGCTGAACTCTGCCTCAGGACAAATAAACTTTAAACATACTAGTGGACTTTAGCTTTATACCAGCGTACTACTTATGGGTCAAACGTGATCAGTTTATTATGTAGCAGAGTTACAGGGTGCCTTATAAAGAATATAGACTCTGTGGCCATGGTGTTAGCCTTAACCTAAATTCCATAGTAAACCAGCATATGGAGTAGCTTGTCAAAATGGCAAATGTGTTCCTAGAAAAACAAATTGATCCAGCTTCTGATGCAAAAAGGTGGCAAAAAACTCCACATATTTAGTAGAAAAATATTAAATATAATAGAAGTGGAAAACAGTCCTGGAAAGGGTTTTATAAAAGGTCTCTGCAGTAGTAGGAACATCCAAACATGTAAGGTATACAAAGGTATCTGAGTTTGAAGTCTTTAAAGAGCTGCCCCTGCTCGATACAACCCCACCGTATCACCCGACGTGTCCAGTTTGTGGTCCATCCATGATTTAGTAATTGATCATTATGTTATAGAGAACCCCCAATCAAAGACTTTGATGTGTTCATAAAGTAGACGTAGTGACCATGGAACGACAAAGAAAAGTCTTCTCGACTATCAGGACATATGCTTTGTTCAACTTGAGCAAACATAAGCTACACACTCGTGGAAAAATGTTCTCTAGTTGTATTGTGAAAGAGCGAGCAAAAACTGTTATTTACCCTATTCAAATACATTCTGTTCAGCGCGCGCGGTATACATCCGTTTGACGGTTTTTCTTTTTACATCAGTTTATTCAATTCCGTTGGACAGGTCTGGTGCGGTCTGAAATGATTGTCCAAATGTGATGTCTCTTAATAGTGTTGCTAATAATAATCTGTGACAAATAGAAATCTTCCATCACTCTCTGAATGTCTCCACTCACCACCAATTATCTATATGTGCGGCTTTTACCTTCACATATCATTATTACAAAGCGAGCCATCGATTCATACAGTGTATTAAGTTCTACGCTACAGTAATTCACATAATAGTCACACACTGGGTACATGTTGTGAATGTTAATGGGAACAGTGCAAAGTTAATTGAAAGTACAGGGATGTCAGAACAGAGATGGAAATGTAAATTTTTTTAAAAAGTGATACATTGGTTTCAGCTGAATAGAGATTATTTGCTGATTATCTGGATTTAAGATTTTAACAATTTTATCAATATTTGTTCATAACTAGTGTTGCGCAGACCTAAAAAAAAAACTAACAAACGTTCGTGCAGTTCCATACAATATTTTTCTGGTTTCCCCCAGAACTCGACCCCAACCTTGTAGTGTTGTCTGGTATGCCCGGATGGTGCCAAGTGCGTAACATTAAACGAGTGTGAGACACGGGCACAAAAAACCAGGGGCACAGGTGCTGCCATTTTAGGGTTGGATTCGCCGTCACCCAATGACATCACTCAGAGTTTAGAGCCGTGTCCTTCATATTCATGTCCTTACTGCTCGCTGTGGCCTCCAGTTTCCCTCAGTGACAGAGAATGTCATGGAGGAGGGTGAGTTGATTCTTTCCAGCCCAATTCCATCAGCCAGTCTTTCTTGAAACACCTTCATTCACCCCCCCCCCAAGATTCCTTCAGTGGTCTACACAGCCAGTGACTAATGTAGCATAGTAGTGAGTTGGCTCAGATGAGTTGAAGAGAAAGCATGCCCTTGTCGTTCCAGGAAGTTGGAAGGCATAGCTAAACTAGCAGGAACATGAATCTGCTTACTATTTGAGTCAATTTTGCACATGGCCTGTAAGAAGTTTCAGGATTAGCATCGATTGTACTGGCATGATAATTGAAATTTACAAAGATATAGTTTATAGTTTGGTAAATTTTATCTTGGACATAATTCCTTTAAAAATGTAGTGCTGTTACTCATTTCATCTCCAATTTTTCTTAAATCTCATCACAAAGGTAAGACAAAATCCAGGCAATATCCTCTACTTTTGTGACCTAGAAAGTTTAATGGCCAGTAAAAAGCGAGAAAGAAGCGAAGCATAAATCTTTCTGTGAGGCACGAATCACGCAACAGTATGCCTTCCGGCACTTATTACGTCATTTATAACAGATTTGCTTATGTAGGCAAAAACATGATAGAGGGAATTCCCTATGGTAACCTTCGGGGAATGGAGGGTGACAACAGCTACCTGGAAATGCAACAGCGTTAGTACAACTTCAGAATTGTTGTACGACCCTCGATAACAGAAACAAAAAACTGAACTTTTCATTGAATCCATGATACAATAAACTCTATTTAATATTAACTTAATCAACTGATCTACCAACAACACTTAGACCTTTCCATCCCTGCTGATGTACAATTCCGACCGAAAGCCGTGAGCGTGCTGTTTACTTTGTTACTCTGCTTCGTTTCGCGACGCAGCTTTCACATTAGCACCGCACTTTTATCTCCCCTATTGTGCAATACCCCCCCGCTCCCTGTTAAGTAAATGCTGAAAACGTTACTAACAATTAACAGCTCCCTGACACTGTGTGACTGACTACAGGTTCTGGTAGTCAATAGTGGCATCTAGTACCTTATAGATGACAATCTCTAGAGGAATCATCAAGAGGACTTTATTCCGGGTTCTCCAATCCATGACGTATCACAGCTGAGTTCACGGACGGATGTATTCAGCTCCGTACAGCATCTCCACCCGGCGTCCCTAAAAATACCAGAGATACTTACGGTATAAAGTCTCCTGGATAACAACACTGCGCTCCTAAATAATAATAATATATACCCCTCACAACACAACTGACCGCACACTCCCCCACATATAAAACATATCTTCATTATACACTCACCGGCCACTTTATTAGGTACACCTGTCCAACTGCTCGTTAACACTTCATTTCTAATCAGCCAATCACATGGCAGCAAATCAGTGCATTTAGGCATGTAGACATGGTCAATACAATCTCCTGCAGTTCAAACCGAGCATCAGTATGGGGAAGAATGGTTGGTGCCAGAAGAGCTGGTCTGAGTATTTCAGAAACTGCTGATCTACTGGGATTTTCACGCACAACCATCTCTAGGGTTTACAGAAGATGGTCCAGAAAAATAATAAAAAACATTCAGTGAGGCAGTTCTGTGGGCGGAAATGCCTTGTTGATGCCAGAGGTCAGAGGAGAATGGGCAGACTGGTTAGCTGATAGAAAGGCAACAGGGACTCAAATCGCCACCCGTTACAACCAAGGTAGGCAGAAGAGCATCTCTGAATGCACAGTACATCGAACTTTGAGGCAGATGGGCTACAGCAGCAGAAGACCACACCAGGTGCCACTCCTTTCAGTAAGAACAGGAAACTGAGGCTACAATTTGCACAAGCTATCGAAATTGGACAGTAGAAGATTGGAAAAAAACGTTGCCTGGTCTGATGAGTCTCGATTTCGCTGCGACATTCGGATGGTAGGGTCAGAATTTGGCGTCAACAACATGAAAGCATGGATCCATTATGCTTGTATAAACGGTTCAGGCTGGTGGTGGTGGGTGTCATGGTGTGGGGAATATTTTTGGCACTCTTTGGGCCCCTTGGTACCAATTGAGCATCGTTGCAACGCCACAGCCTACCTGAGTATCCCTTTATGACCACAAGTACCCAACATCTGTGGCTACTTTCAGCAGGATAATGCGCATGTCATAAAGCTGGAATCATCTCAGACTGGTTTCTGAACATGGCAATGAGTGCATGTACTAATGGCCTCCACAGTCACCAGATCTCAATCCAATAGAGCATCTTTGGGATGTGGTGGAACGGGAGATTCGCATCATGGATGTGCAGCCGACAAATCTGCGGCAACTGTGTGATGCCATCATGTCAATATGGACCTTAATCTCTGAGGAATGCTTCCGGCACTTTGTTGAATCTATGCCACGAAGAATTGAGGCAGTTCTGAAGGCAAAAAGGGGTCCAAACCGTTACTAGCATGGTGTACCTAATAAAGTGGCCGGTGAGTGTACAATGGTATGATTTGTGCAACTAATAAGGCAGAAAAAAAATCTGCATTTGACAAAGAGCCAATACGACAAAGACCAATAGGTGCAAAATGAGCGCAGAGAAGGGGGAAATAATATAAATGAACCCCATAGTTTCCACAGCACATGAAACATTGGGGCTCATTTACTAAGAGTTGCGCTGCTCACTTTCATCGAGACTGGCGCCTTTTTTGAGGCTTGCACAGCTATTTAGGAAGTGTCTGCGCTGGGATTTTTGTGTACAAATTGGGGGGCAAGCCGTCGGGTGGTCTCAACTGTCGTGTCAAGCCACTTAATTCTAATCAGCCAATCACATGGAGGCAACTCAGTGAATAGCCATGTAGACATGGTCAAGACAATCTCCTGCAGTTCAAACGAGCATCAGTATGGGGAAGAAAGGTGATTTGAGTGCCTTGAATGTGGATGGTGTTGGTGCCAGAAGAGCTGGTCTGAGTATTTCAGAAACTGCTGATCTACTGGGATTTTCACGCACAACCATCTCTAGGGTTTACAGAGAATGGTCCGAAAAAAAAAAAAACATCAGTGAGGCAGTTCTGTGGGCGGAAATGCCTTGTTGATGCCAGAGGTCAGAGGAGAATGGGCAGACTGGTTGCTGATAGAAAGGCAACAGGGACTCAAATCGCCACCCGTTACAACCAAGGTAGGCAGAAGAGCATCTCTGAATGCACAGTACATCGAACTTTGAGGCAGATGGGCTACAGCAGCAGAAGACCACACCAGGTGCCACTCCTTTCAGCTAAGAACAGGAAACTGAGGCTACAATTTGCACAAGCTATCGAAATTGGACAGTAGAAGATTGGAAAAAAACGTTGCCTGGTCTGATGAGTCTCGATTTCGCTGCGACATTCGGATGGTAGGGTCAGAATTTGGCGTCAACAACATGAAAGCATGGATCCATTATGCTTGATAACGGTTCAGGCTGGTGGTGGTGGTGTCATGGTGTGGGGAATATTTCTTGGCACTCTTTGGGCCCCTTGGTACCAATTGAGCATGTTGCAACGCCACAGCCTACCTGAGTATCCCTTTATGACCACAAGTACCCAACATCTGTGGCTACTTTCAGCAGGATAATGCGCATGTCATAAAGCTGGAATCATCTCAGACTGGTTTCTGAACATGGCAATGAGTCACTGTACTCAAATGGCCTCCACAGTCACCAGATCTCAATCCAATAGAGCATCTTTGAGTGGTGGAACGGGAGATTCGCATCATGGATGTGCAGCCGACAAATCTGCGGCAACTGTGTGATGCCATCATGTCAATATGGACCAATCTCTGAGGAATGCTTCGGCACTTTGTTGATCTATGCCACGAAGAATTGAGGCAGTTCTGAAGGCAAAAAAGGGGTCCAAACCGTTACTAGCATGGTGTGTACCAATAAAGTGGCGGTGAGTGTACAATGGTATGATTTGTGCACTAATAAGGCAGAAAAAAAATCTGCATTTGACAAAGAGCCAATACGACAAAGACCAATAGGTGCAAAATGAGAGAGAGAAGGGGGAAATAATATAAATGAACCCCATAGTTTCCACAGCACATGAAACATTGGGGCTCATTTACTAAGAGTTGGCGCTGCTCACTTCATCGAGACTGGCGCTTTTTGAGGCTTGCACAGCTAAGGAAGTGTCTGTGCGGGATTTTTGTTGTTGTTACAATTGGGGGCAAGCCGTCGGGTGGTCTGACTGATTCGGAGTGAGTGCCGGATTTACTTTCAATTGTGTGGTACACCTGGCTCTAAGATGCACCCCTAAAGAGATGGGAACTCGGTCCTGACGGGAAGCGACACATGCAGGATATTGGCCGCACAATCTTAGTGAATCGCAGACAATCGTCTACATTTTTATTATTATTTGTCATGCAGGTCACTTATGTAACGGGAGGTGGTAACTAAATATCACGAGCAGGTTATATATAATGATAGAAGTTATTCTGCAGTTTATCCCAGTCTGTACAGTCAGGGGCGCACCTGCCATGAGGCGAGTTGGAGATTTCGCCGCAGGCGGCGCGCTTCCTGATGCATAGGGGCGGCGTCGGGCTGCCGCCCGCCGGCATTGTTTTGGCCGTACTTCCCTGACCCCCGCCACATTCCGCGCCCATAACATCCACCCGCCGCGGCCGGCACATGTACCTGCGCGCGGGCCGACACTTCCCCCACGGCCCACCCATCCATTCAACACGTGCGAGGCGGACACATGTAACCTGCACGGGCCGACACTTCCCCCCACGGTCCACCCATCCATTCAAACACGTGCGCGGCGGCACATGTACCTGCGCGCGGGCCGACACTCCCCCACGGCCCCACCCAACATTAACACGTGCGCGGCCGGCACCATGTACCTGCGTGCCCACAGGTACGCCATATGGTATATGGCGGCACGTGATGTATTATATGGTATATGTGGCACACTGTGATGTATTATATGTAATGGCGCACGCGTTTATGATATTGGTATATGGTGGCACGCTGTTGTATGTATTATATGGTACATGTTGCACACTGTATGCATTATATGGTATATGACGGACGCTGTATGTATTTATGTATATGGCGGCACGCTGTATGTATTATATGGTATATGGTGGCAGCTGTATTGATTTTATATTAATGGCGGATTGTTATGTATATGGTCTTTGTAGTAGTATCGCTGTGTGTATTATATAGTTCATGGAGGGAAGCTTTATGTATTTTGCATTGCTTTATATTCACATTTTACCAATTGATTGGGGTCGGTCCTGACACTCCTTGATATTTTACATGTATGGGGGGGGGGGGCGTTTCTCTATAGTTCGCCTCAGGCAGCAGAAAGGCTAGGTGCACCCCTGTGTACAGTTATAACATCACACAGCAAAAGTGCCTGTAAGTTGTGTGACTCTAGATCCCTGTGGATAGCTGTTATTTATCGACAGGCCAAAACTGGAGCAAGTGAGTGAGACACTTACCGTCTAATAAGTAATAAAATTAAGGAGTTTTTCTGTACCTTTTCAATTTTGCCATTTCACTATATACATACCTTAGCCCATAGTTGTGCTGTTTTCGGTGTCTTACAGGGGAAGGCCGCTATACTGCAAATTGTAACTAAGGGTTCCAAAACATCAGTTTAATGTAACCCAAAATTCTTCTAGCAGAACTATTTGTTATAAAATAGAGAAGTGAAGAAAATTAGGAGGCTTTCTATGGCATGTAATCTTCCTGATAGAGTGAGGTTATTACTGTATGTTACAGTCGCTGTGAAGATACAAAATGGTAGGAAGACAACTTTTTTGGAGTATAAGGTGAAAATCTATAGACTAACTTCCCAGAAAACCTAAAAATCTGCAACAGGACAACTTCATATGTATCTCAATGGTCATTCAAGCAAATAGCTCCCATCCCAGCTGCCGAATCTAACCAAATACTAAATCTACACATGATAGGTCATCTGTTTATGGTCAGCCCCTTGTACTACACCAACATGCCCAGGCCAATGATTGCTGCAATGGCAACCACTTAGACCATATCTAAGGACTATAATGTAAATGTTCGAAACGCGTAGATTTTTAAGATGATGATTAAAAGATCTTTATTCTAATACACCATTTTATGAGTTCTGGAACCTACTTCTCTCCAATAGTAGCCAAATTACTTTCAATTTCTCAGAATATGGATTCCCAATATGACGGTTTTGGGGACCCCTACCTTGTGGTGAATATTATCCAGGTGATAAATATTTTTTGGGATGCCTATCAATATGATGACACAAAGTCACACGTATACACCTCCGTACTGGAGTTTGCTCATGGCCTAAAAGACACCGCAAGTTGTTTGGCATATTTTTTGTAATTAATAATAATAATTGCTTTATTTAAAAAGTACATCCAGATTAGCAGCGCTGCACAGGGCTCGGTCCCCTGTCCCCAATGGGGCTCACAATCTTAATCAACCTACCAGTATATTTGGAGTGTGGGAGGAGACCCAAGCAAACACAAAGATAGTAGACAAACTCTGCAGATGTTGACCTGGATAGGACTTGTATCCAGCACCTGCAAGGCTTTAGTTTATCCCCTAAGCCACCGTGCTGCTGGCCATTAGACCCCTGTTGATCCCTTTCAGATCACTTTCTGGAATTTTGCAAATTTTTTTTTTTTTTTGGTGGCAATATTCCCAATAACTTTATGTAGCTCTGCCCATCTGTTAATGGGCATGTAACACATCTAAAAAGATTGTGTACCATATTTTTTTATAGAAAGGCATAAACTTGACAAGTGACAACAGTTAAAATAGAAACTTAAATATATAATTATATTTGCTAAATGGAATCTTGCATCAGGGCTATAATTTTTGCCTAAAATGCCTTTATCAGCAATATGAATAATTCCAATATTTTGAATGATTATTTTACATTACTTGGCTCCTGCTATCAGTGTGTGGTGAGCCCAGGGGAGGGGGGTCAGTCAAACTGCACGAGTCATCTCTCTTCAATCCCTCCTCCCCTCCTACTCATGGTCCTCCCTCTTCCCTGCTCCATAAGAAAAGAGGGGGAATTGAGGAGAAGACAAACTATGCAGTTTGAATTGCCCTCCGCGGACCAACCCGGAGCCTTTTTCTAATATGTTCTAAATGTGATAATGTCCATGTATTTTAAAGAGGTAGTTGGGGAGGTAATTTGGGCACAAAGAAACTAAGTAGCAAAATTTGCTTGCTGTATACCACGCCCCATTGCACCCACTCATGGTCACGGTGCAGTGTCACTATACAAAATACGGTCTTATACTTACCATTTTGCTTTCTATAGAGAGAGGAGGAGTGTGGAGCACACTCCCCTTCATCCTCTGGTCGGTCGTGTGCTCAATCTGGTGTCATGAAGCCTAAGGCCTTGAGAGCGACAGACAGTGTTCTATGAATGTATAAGGAATAGAAACAATAAAAACAAAAACAACAAGAAGAAGAAACAGCAGTGTTTGCGCCGTTGTCTGACTTCCAAACAACGATGTGCAAACTACTTGCACATGAATTATGTAAGTTGCTTGCGCCAGTTTGTTGTTGTGGAGCATGTCTGACGTGTCACAAAATTCTGCATCTCCGGTGCAGAGTTGGACCCTTTATTAACGCTCAACAGATTGTGGTTGCACCAAAAAAAGTTGGTCGCCAGATTAATGAAGACCATGGGGGTCATTTACTAAGGGCCGATTGCGGTTTCCCGATGGGTTACCCGATATTTCCGATTTGCGTCGATTTTCCCTGTATTGCCCGGATTTTGGGCATGCGATCGGATTGTGTGTCGCTCGGCGCCGGCATGCACGCGACGGAAACGGGGGGCATGGACGAGCGAAAACAAATGGAATCGAAAAAAACTGCCGCATTTAACAATAAAAGTGTTGCTTGGGAGTCGCTTATCTTCACTCAGCCGGCTGGTGAAGTTGAGTGCGTTCAGATAGGCTTTTCAGGCACCTGGTGGACGGCGGAGAGGAACTACCTGCATGAATCCGGCCGGACCCGAAATCCACGCAGCAGAGAACCGCCGCTGGTGGATAGATACCACTAATGGTTTATATGCTTCTGCCCAAGTGGCCTCTCTAGGTCCACCACTCGAGAGGGAGCAAAAGTCTTGCATCTTGGCCAGTAGGTCACATGGGTCAGCTACCCAAATTTTATTTACTAAATCTTTTCAGCTTGTTATATGAGTTACATAATGAATTAAATGAAACAACTGAAAGACAATAAAGCAAAAAATAAAACTTGTATTAGATAGGTTGAAGTCATAATGAAGGTAAGAAGCCCGATCCGAGATGAAAGGAGAACTATGTGCAAGCCATTGTACCCTCATGCTCTATTCGCATGTCTGTTGTCTGTTGCCTGAGCACGAGTGATTACCGCGCTAGAAGATGACACTGTTCAAGACGAATCCAAACCACATGAGTAGATCTTGTTGTGACCACTGACCGCCCCTATTCCTGGATAGAAGAGCCATAAAAAGAAACATTACAACGCATCGAGTGCTGGAAAAATGGCACAAACCTGTACATTCTGCTTCATTAAAACAGTTACAGAAATTCCAAGCGTAAAATTAAAAAGATTAAAGCATGGTTGGAAATGCCATGCAAATGTTATATCCAATAATGTTTAATTAACCATTCAATAAACATGGTTTTCACATGGCCAACTGACATACCATTTTTGCTATTTGTATTGGGAGATTTAAGTCACATCCAGATGAGGCGAAAGTAGATGCCACACGTGTACTATATCATTAGTTGCACGATGAAAACGGTTTTTTTGTTTGAATATAGGGCCACATTTACTTACAACTGCAGCTCTACGTTCAGTGAAAGTGCAATGTCCGTCTACAGTGCTGGGGTCGCTTATGGTAGGGATGGGGGGGAGGGGGGCATGATAAGATCGTGCGCCAGACGAAATCATGAATGTGTCGCTTCCCACTCAGGTCCAGACCGAGTCACCATCTTTTTTGCAGTGCACCTTTAACTAGGCTGCAACCTACTTTCAAGTTAAATATGGCGCTTGATCCGGAATCAGTAGGAAACGTCTGACGGCATGCCCTAATTTGTGTCATACGGGGCCGTAGAGCGCACACACTCTTAATGTACTAAGGCAAGCCATTTTAGCCATTGAAGTACGTGAAACTAAAGTAAGTCGCAAGCCTTATTTTTTACCTTCCACCTTTAAGGGTCACTAAATCATGGGTGATCATGGAGAGTAACCGGTTGTACCTTTCCTGACACACGCCCCAATTATCTCAATTATCTCTATGAAGCAAGAACCAATGTCACAAGACAGTCACATCATTATTTTCTGTATATTTTAGTTTTAGGTAGGCATTCTTTGAGCTTCATCATGTTTGTATCACTCCGTTGTTATTTTTAATTCTTAACGTTTGCTCTTGGTTGTCACCCAAGTGCCCAAAGTGTCGGAATCCCAAAACTAACGTCCCGAGTTTATGCTTGATCAGCTACTACTTGCATAGGTAAAGCACACCCAGGATACCAAGCATCACCTTTCTTGCCATGCCTGTCCACTATCACTCATGATGATATCTAGCAGAGCATAGCTCTAAGACGTCTGAAAGCTTTTGAGATCATGTTTTGTAGTCTTGTAAGAGTTTGACGCAACTAAGGAAATCAAACAGATGGGCTTGCGGAAAACATGTTTGGATGTTTTTGCAGGAGATTCTCATAGTGGTTCTTGTCATATTGCAACATTCTAACATCATTCTAAGGGCCTTTGATGCTGGATGTGTATCTCTGCGTTATGCAGGTGATATCAGGTGGAGGACGATCTTGCTTAGCATTAACAATATCTTATGCACTTTTTCCTGAACGTCTAAAAACATTTTTACTTAACAGTTATGACACATGGTAAAGGATTACTCAATACTTATGGATGAGTATTTTCTATAACATATGCAGTATCGTCAGTTGATTTCGATATAAATATGCAGACATATAAGTATCTTGGCGACAGCACGTGTCAGAGTACAAGCGATAGTTGGAACCAGTACAGGCTTCGAAACAGTTTAGAAGTTATACATGTGGATCTCGGATAGGTCAGGACTACAAAGTCGGGTTACAAGATCAAAGTAGGGACAACTTTGTTTGGGTGTTCCAAAAGATTCCAGGTGGGGTTTCAAGGTTTCGGCTTCAGGCAAGCTATACACGGTTTCAAATTTTCCAATCAGACACTGATCTGACGAGGTTGGTTCAGAAGGATACAAGATGCCAGGTTGGACCAAACATACAGGTATCCATTCAGGTGTTCCAGATCAATGCGAGGAATCAGGGTTACGTGATCAGGAAGTGATAAGCATTTATATGGGGTTCATTACGTGGTCCAATCTGCAGAATACAGGATATCCAGCTAAAGTAGTAGAGGACGTGAGTTGCCTCGAGTCAGGCACAGATGGTTGAACCAATTGAACAGCTCGTGAGTGAAGCTCTTTGGAAAAAACCTGTCTGTAAAATCAATCTTTGGGGCTCTTGAGAATCTAGTGGTGGATGGCATGGGGTCGCCAGCATAGTTTTGGTCAAGAAATATATCACGGGACAGGGGTTTGGAAGCTCGTGCAGCCTCTCCCCAGCCACCGTTTCCCACCCACATTGTGAGTGGAGTTGGTTTTAGCGTATTCACAATTTTATCACAAATTCTTTTATCTGCGCAATATTTCCTAATTGTATTTCACTTGGTGTGAACAGTGATATACAGCTTCCCAATGAGTTCTGACACATAGTGTGATTTGGGTTCAACAAAAACCTATCAAGATCGGCAGCCCGTGCCTTCTTACGTGGATGTTACTATGAGATGTGAATCTTCTTTGTTTGGGTTGTCAACCCTTTGGGTCAGAGTGAGCCAAGAATGTAGTGGGGACTTATGCTGTGCTTCAAGAATAAATACTCCAGGTTTTCTTGTATTCTATTTCCTGAAAAAATATCTGAAGTGTTTTGTTCCCAGCTGTATAGTGATGTCAGGATATTGGTAAAACTAATAATGTCTAATTTTGGAATATGGATCTTTGGACGTGGTAATATATCTTTCAATAGACTAAATTTATTTCAACCAACCTTGCACTGTTACATAAGGTCACATATGTCAGCAAAAGCAAAACTTTATATGAAAATTAAGGCATGCTAATCTTTTGTTGTCTTGTCGTCATCTTGTCCATATGTTTCGTGGGGCTGAATGCTTTTTGACAATTAGTTCTGATGTTTTAGCCTCTCTATTGATCGGTTCCAGATTTTGAATCACTTAAAGTGTGCATACACTCATGGAAAACAGTTGAGGGAATTGACCGAGCTTAATTGGACTGGTCTTAGTTCTTCCTCATTCACCTCGGAATGATTATCTGCGTTGTTTTATGTTTTACTTGTAGTTCCTTTATTGTTTCTCTTAGACCTGACCCTGATCGTCTTCGCCTAATATATTGATAACGAATAAGGACAACACTATTATAAAAAAGTAAAGTGAAAGTGGCGTGTTGATGTCTTGGGCATATCATTTGCTTGTGGCACAGGAGTGGTGTTACATTATCGAATATACACGAAATTCTCACGGCAATGTCACTAGAAAACTGCTTGAGTACTGAAGGAAGATCATAATGAGGGAAGGCATTGTCTATGCTACGTTTATACAGGCGAGCTGATTTGATGACTTTGATGTGGATTAATTCAGTATACACAATGTAATATTACAAGTCGTGGTGTCAAGTAAGGTATGTTGGTGCTGAATACAAAATTACTTCCAAAAACCTTTCTGTACCGAACGTGGAAAACTTTAACGAGTATTCACTGTTATATTTCCTACTGCTTCTCGCATGGTCTTTGTCTCTTATCATGCAATATAAATAAAAACCTCTCAGTACATTTCTGTTTCCCTACTGCATCCAGTTTTTATGTATACATTTTACATTATATACTGTGTTATAAAACATTTGACAGGTTCTGATTTTCTCACATGATTTTGCTATACTTTGACATTACTTCAGTCTTATTTTTTATTCTATAAATTCTCCCATCAAGTTAAAACTTTGCATAAAGTGTTTTTTTACGCAACTATGCCAGGTTGGACCTGACAGGGCATCGCCATTATGATTAAATCTCCCCCTTGTGAGTGGTTTTTTCTACATGTATTTTTTTTTCTAAAGCAGCCAGGATTTGTTTCAGCTTCCTTTCTAATACCAAGGACACTCTCCTTTCGCTAATCACAATGCTTCTGAGAGCATGTTATCGTTAGTTTAATACATGTGTCAGTGGGATGTATAGTGAATCAGGTCCATTTGGTATCAGAGGCATGCGACATTGCATTGTTACATACTAAAAGTAAGAATTAAGATTATTAGAATGAAATTCTTGACCTATAAAATCTTCAAAAGACGTATCTAAACAGTATATATTGCCATGTTCTAGTTTTCATACGTGCTAATGATTTCTTGTGTAGTTTGGAGTGAGTGTAGTCACTTGCTTATTGAGAGTTGTACTGCTGTATAATATTCTTTTCCTAGTTCGTATGTAGACTGTAAAAAGTCTGGAGTAACACTCACCATGTTTGAGCACAGATGCACATACTGTATCCTGGACATGTGTCAACAGGGTGTGTACAACTTCTATGCTCATTATGCCACCCATTCACAACCTAGAACAATGGATGCAATACAAGGCGCTGTGGGCGCTGCCATTCCATCCATGACGTGCCTCAGATGTAATCAGGGAAGCACGATACTAGGTGAATGGCAGAACCAGAATAGATCCCTGATGTGATTGAGTCTGAACCAGGGGCCAATGCCAGCACGCGGGGATACCTGTGCAATGCTGGGCGTCCCAGAGCTGATGGGGGCCCACATAAGGATGTGACATAAAGAAATCATGGGTAAAAGGGGGCTGTGTTTAATAAAATCCATTCGGGGGGTTAGGGGGAATTTATAAAAATAACCATGAGGCGTCTGTTGTGGTAGGAAGACCTAGGAATATTTTATGAGCAGGAGGAAGTGTTTTCGTTTCTACCTTTTTCATGTGCCACGTTTAGAGAGAAGAGGAAACCTGGAGTCACCAGTCTTGGTCTTAAACACCCCAGATCCTCACTTCTGACTGAAGGTCAGGGAACAAAACCTGGAATGTTCCTCACAGACCCAGAAAAATGGCGGTTCCAGGCTCGCTCATAACACTATTATGTTGTCAAAAACTTCTAGGCTGACGCTTATTGTCTAAATTTTTTATAGGTGTCAAAATATAACTGAGTGCTCCTGACGATTCCCATTGGGATATTGGAAAATGATGTTTGAAAGAGATAAAGTGTTTCCTTGAATTAATTGTCTGTATTACAATGAAATAGTTGTCAGAAAACCTCACATAATAATGAAGGCGCTTAGGAATAATTTTGAACACGGCCATAAACAGTGTATTCCCTTGTATCAGTCATTCTTAAGGCTTCTGGGATGAAGACGAAATAGATAATGCTAATATGAATATAAAGTTGTGTATAAAAAATATAATACAAGACATTAATGGTCTTTTTTTTTTCCGAACAGATAGGCGCAATATAAAAGTTTTAAATGTGATTGTTTGTAAAAATAACATTTCCAAAATATGTCATCTAAATTTCCTCAATGTATGCATTATATGCAGAACGTGTCAAACATAGTGGATGTGAAAATTGTGTCACGTTTCTGCATGAAAAATTCTTAAAAAAGAAATGTTCAAGTTTTTTTCAATTTTTATTTAATTTTCTTCTTTCCGCCAAAGCATGTGACTTTTACTTTGCTATTATCTATACTTTAGTTAACATGACAACAATTCCAGATTGTCAGTGTATTATACAATCTGCCTCAATCAAGACATGGCCATAATAGACTGATCTATAGCAGCGACCTGGTTAATCTATCATAACCCAACGTTCATAAAGCCTAATGAGCCTACATAAGGAAATTTCAGAAAGAAATATGACACACATAGGTTTTGTTCTTCTTTTCTACCGTGCGGTTTTAAATCTAAGTGGTTTTATGCTCGTGTTACATATATATTAAGTGCCGTAAATGGAGAATATGATGGATTAGAGCTATGGCAACATTTAAACAGATTGTATTTTAGACAGGTATGTATCCCTAAGATGAGACGCTGTTCTTTAATCAATAAAGCATTTCAGCTGGGACAAACGTTATTGAGGATCTTAATTGTATATTAGACATGAGTAGCCACTGTAAAGGTTATCTTGGTCTATACTTTATATTTGTGCGATAAGGGGCTTAGGAGGCTTCTCAAGTTCAACAAAGACGGATCATTGTTTTTTCCTTTGGGAAAAGTTGCTAAACTAGTAAATATTGAAAGACTCATGACAACCCAGGATGCCTCTCCCTGACTCCAAGGACAACTCAGCCGTACACCTTCCAGGACCCGGGCCTAAATTATTAATTTCATTAGGACGTAGAGGTAAAAAAATATCACCAAATTTCACATAGAAAACCTGCTCCCCAAATGCCCACAATCTATGAAACAATAATAAAAATTTTGGGTAATGAACAAAACAAGGCAATTACTCTAATCTAACGCATTTTAATCCATTTTCGCCAAACCATAATAAGTTTAGTAAGTTGCACATATCTAATGTTAGCAACGCAACAATTAGTGTTGCCCAAACAAAAGATAACTTGATTACTTTATTCAACAGTAAAGTATAAAACCAGTACAGGTGTCAGAATGGAGAAACAGATGAATTGTGCACATTTGTAAAAAATTTTTTATTTTGAAGGTGTTTATATTTTTACGATAATCTGTAAAGGATAAAGGTTCCAGAGGCTTTTTTTTTGTTCAATTTGACTTGCATTTTTGTATTTTTACAGTTCCATGTATTCTTTTCTTACATAGAATACGCACTAATTTGTTCTTTACGGACTACAATAACACAAGCTGTTCTAAATGGAAAAATTTGTTTGGCTTATAAAGGACAGAGAGTAAAAAATTGGAAAACTGCAAAAGGGAAATATGGCTGCCTCCGTAAAACATTCCTTCAGGGAAGAGTTCAAAATATGCACGTATAGAAAATGGTCATTTAGGACCAGTTGTTGGTCGTGTCTTTTCCTTGGTACCTGTTTTTTGTATATTGTGTCACAATGTAGGGTTGAATGGATTCAATATATGCCATTGATACCACAATATGACACCACAACAATCATATCAAATTGCAGATTTTAATGAAAAACCAAATTAAATACTGCCCTAAATGGTGTGTATTTAGTTTATTCATATTAGTATAATGGTTTGAAAAAGACACATGCCATAAATTCACCATAAGAAGGGAAGGTATTAGAAGGGAAGGAATTTAGGGAGGAAACATTCCATAACCATAATGTCAAATGTATTTAGGTGTAAAAAGGACATCTAGTTTTAGTAGCTTTGAATCACAAACTCTTTGGCTAGAATTCCCTCAGACCGTTTCAATCAATGCAAAGAGTCCTTCCCAACCAAAAGCGTTATTTACCCTCTCGGCCGTCTATGGGGACAGTGTCAAAAATGCCTTTGTACAGAGCTTCTCTATACTCAAAGCAGCCTCTATGTCAGGCATCTGACTACCTCTCATAGAAGCAGACAGGTAGTCAATTCATTCCTTCGTAAACCCAGCTGGCTGCGCTTATTATTAAACGTGATGTCCTATCCTTCCGGTATGTAGTTTTACTAACCCCATCTCAAATTTTTCTGACCACTGAAGTTAAGCTTACGGGAACTGTAAATTGCCCCTTTGAAGTTCTAGACGCCTTTTTTAAAAATATGGCACCACATTTGTTGCCAGTTTCATGGCACGTACATCATTAGGAATCCTCTGAAGATTTAGATAGGGATACAAAGCAATAACAGAGTGGGTTCTTAGGATTCTGGGTGCTAACCATTGATCCGGAGCCTTGTACACGTTTGTTTATTTTAGTGGAGCTTAGATGGATCATTTATAATCGTTCCAGCCAGTTGGAAGGTTGGAACGAGATTGATACCACACAAGGCGATCAGGCCAGACAGGCCCAATGAGATAGAATGTGCAACCAGTAGCCTTATGTGCCAGTAGGCAATAACTATCTAGAGGTGCTTGCTTGCCCAACCAATTATTCGTTATGTAGGCTCAGTGGTGCAGCATTAAGTCTGAGAGTGTGGAAAAGATGGTATACGCTTCTTTTCCAATTTGACACAATCCCAAATGAGATTATAAATACAGCTACTATTCGTCTTTCATACATTTTTTCTTAAACTCTTGTAATTCGAAATCCTAGTCAAATCTGTGCACCCCTTAAACTATACATATTTTGCATACGTATAGCTCATTTCGACACGATGATGTTATCTTTAATTTTAATGGTTGTATATCCTCCCGGTAGCACTGCTTAGATGTTTGCTATTTAGCCTATGTTCGTGCATTAAATGTGGGATAGTAGTAGAGCAACTAAACATTAAATTGGGTCATAATTTGTACGTTTCTCATGTCTAACATTTAAGACAGTGTGTTAACAGGGGCATATTAAAACGACATGAGTGTGTCCTGATTTTGCCAGTGTAGATAATCGTAAAATGTAAGAACTTCTTTACGTTGTGTAACCTTGTAAATGAAGAGACACAGCATTTTAAGAGATGCTTGGCCAATATATGAAATATAAAATGTCAAGTTGCAGCAAATGGGATGTGTTATTAATTATAAATTATAAGTTATTGCATAAGTCTTTACAGTGCAGACACTTAAAAAATAAAACCAACATTGGTGACAGATATGCAGTGTTTGTAAAGCTGTATAAACATGTAGACCTACTCAATATTATCAAAGCAAGTATGGACACCTTGTTACACCTACTCACTATTATGTTCAGGTCTATGAGGTGTTTTTTGATTGGCTTCAAAGACTCACTTGCAGCACATTGGCCACTATGATGAGCAGTGTTTGTCTATAAATCAGCCGACAGCAGTGTTGAGGCAGATAAGCACCTGTCTGTGGCCCCTTCATGAGATAGAATACAACCTACAAACTCTTTGGTAGATTTTACCACGATTTCTCATTCATCTGATGTTGCATGCCCAGCACTATGAATAAAAGGACCTTATGTACGGAAGGGTCCACTGCGGCATTTGTGTCGTGCGGTTTTCGGACTTTTCAGGGATGTGGCTCTTACTGCTGGCTTGTTTTGTTTTAATCACGTCTAACACAAATCTAGGTGGGGCGGTGCGTTGGACAGATGCGCGGGTTTAACATTCAAATTGTGTGGTTGTTGCAAGTTCAAGCATACTTCAATGATCTGGGAAAGAGTTAGGCATTCAAATATTCGGGGGGGGCCCTGAGCTTATTTTCCGGGTGCTAACACATTGCAGGAAATCGGGATCATGGTCTTCATGACTCTGCAGAGCAGAGTTTCATCCATTGGACAGTCCGGATCGGAGATCACGCAGGAGTTGTATTACAAACAATTATAGATACTTATTGTTCCCAAGTTTGGACCTCAGTGAGACGATGCAATTATTAAAGAAGACTTGTTACTCCAATTATGGATAGTCTAGAGGTTTGGGTTAGAGGTTGTGGTTTCTCATAAGTTTTGCAGTTTTGTCTAATTTGGCAATATTAATAAAGTCAAATCTTTTAGTGCCTATTATGAGAAGATTTTCCCAATATTATATTTTATTCTATGTTTCCCTACCGATGCTTTTCTTTTTCCCCGTTTACGCATGATGTTTGTCGCAATAATATTAGTTGATGAAGGGCAGAAAAAAAGTCTTCATTCCTTAGTGAACATGTTAACTTGGTTCTGATTTTATTTCAAAAGGGTTGTGAGCATGTTTATTAATCGTGCTGGTTCATCTACATTATGTTCGGCTTGGTATTTTCACTACTAAGATATTGTAATGTTTGTATACATACGCTGGGATTTTTGTGTACAAATTGGGGGGCAAGCCGTCGGGTGGTCTGACTGATTCGGAGTGAGTGCCGGATTTAACTTTCAAATTGTGTGGTACACCCTGGCTCTAAGATGCACCACTAAAGAGATGGTGAACTCGGTCCTGAGCGGGAAGCGACACATGCAGGATATTGGCCGCACAATCTTAGTGAATCGCAGACAATCGTCTTTACATTTTTATTATTATTTGTCATGCAGGTCACCTTTATGTAACGGGAGGTGGTAACTACATATCACGGAGCAGGTTATATATAATGATAGAAGTTATTCTGCAGTTTATCCCAGTCTGTACAGTCAGGGGCGCACCTGCCATGAGGCGAGTTGAGATTCTCGCCGCAGGCGGCGCGCTTCCTGATGCACTAGGGGGCGGCGTCGGGCTGCCGCCCGCCGGCATGTGTTTTGGCCGGTACATCTCCCTGACCCCCCGCACATTCCGCCGCCCATCACATCCACCCGCCCGCGGCCGGCACATGTACCTGCGCGCGGGCCGACACTTCCCCCCCACGGCCCACCCATCCATTCAACACGTGCGAGGCCGGCACATGTACCTGCGCACGGGCCGACACTTCCCCCCACGGTCCACCCATCCATTCAACACGTGCGCGGCCGGCACATGTACCTGCGCGCGGGCCGACACTTCCCCCCACGGCCCACCCAACCATTCAACACGTGCGCGGCCGGCACATGTACCTGCGTGCCCACAGGTACGCCATATGGTATATGGCGGCACGCTGTATGTATTATATGGTATATGTTGGCACACTGTATGTATTATATGGTATATGGCGCACGCTGTATGTATTATATGGTATATGGTGGCACGCTGTATGTATTATATGGTACATGTTGGCACACTGTATGCATTATATGGTATATGACGGCACGCTGTATGTATTATATGATATATGGCGGCACGCTGTATGTATTATATGGTATATGGTGGCACGCTGTATTGATTTTATATTATATGGCGGATTGTTTTATGTATATTGTTCTTTGTAGTAGCTCGCTGTGTGTATTATATAGTTCATGGAGGGAAGCTTTATGTATTTTGCATTGCTTTATATTCACATTTTACCAATATGATTGGGTCTGGTCCTGACACTCCTTGATCAGCAGGATGGGTGGGCGGGGAGGCGGGTACCTGTGCCAGGGGGCGGGCGGGGAGGCGGTAACTTGTGCCGGGGTCGGGCGGACGGCTCAGGCAGTTGGCGGCTGAGGAGGAAGGGCGGGGGGGGGAGGGCGCGATCTGGTGGGGGCCCCCTGGGGGGGCAAGATGGTGGGGGCCCCGGGGCTCGAGGCCCGGGAGCCCCGCCTATAATCCGGCCCTGGCTGTATGTATTATATGATATATTGCGGCACGCTGTATTTATTATATGGTATATGGTTGCACGCTGTATGCATTATATGGTATATGGGGGCACACTGTATGTATTATATGGTATATGGCGGCACGCTGTATATATTGTGTGGTATATGGCAGCACGCTGTATGTATTATATGGTATATGGTGGCACGCTGTATTGATTTTATATTATATGGCGGATTGTTTTATGTATATTGTTCTTTGTAGTAGCTCGCTGTGTGTATTATATAGTTCATGGAGGGAAGCTTTATGTATTTTGCATTGCTTTATATTCACATTTTACCAATATGATTGGGTCTGGTCCTGACACTCCTTGATATTTTACATGTATAGGGGGGGGTGTGCGTTTTTCTATAGTTCGCCTCAGGCAGCAGAAAGGCTAGGTGCACCCCTTTGTACAGTTATAACATCACACAGCAAAAGTGCCCTGTAAGTTGTGTGACTCTAAGATCCCTGTGGATAGCTGTTATTTACTAGACATGGCCACAACTTGGAGGCAATGTGAGGTGAGACACTTACCGTCTAAATAAAGAATAAAATTAAGAAAGTTTTTCTGTACATTTTCAATTTTGCCATTTACATATATAAATACCTTAGCCCATAGTTGTGCTGTTTTCGGTGTTCTCGACAGTGGGAAGGCCGCTATTACTGCAAATTGTACATAAGTGTTCAAAACACTCAGTTTAATGTAATCCCAAAATTCTTCTACAGAACTATTTGTATTAAAATAGAGAAGTGAAGAAAATTTAGGAGGCTTTCTATGGCATGTAATCTTCCTGATAGAGTGAGGTTATTACTTGTATGTTCAGTGCTGCTGAAGATACAAAATGGTTAGGAAGACACATTTTTTGGAGTATAAGGTGAAAACTCTATGAGCTAACTTCCCAGAAAACCTAAAAATCTGCAACAGGACAACTTCATATGTATCTCAATGGTCATTCAAGCAAATAGCTCCCATCCCAGCTGCCGAATTCTAACCAAATACTAAATCTACACATGATAGGTCATCTGTTACTGGTCAGCCCCCTCTGTACTTCACCAACAATGCCCAGCCAATTGATTGCTGCAATGGCAACCACTTAGACCATATCTAAGGACTATAATGTAAATGTCCGAAACGCGTAGATTTTTAAGATGATGATATTAAAAGACTGATCTTTATTCAACTACACCATTTTATGAGTGCTGGAACCTACCTCTTTCTCTCCAATAATAGCCAAAATTACTTTCAATCTTCTCCAGAATCTGGATTCCCAATATGACGGTTTTGGGGACCCCTACCTATGTGGTGAAATATTATCCAGGTGATAAATATTTTTTGGGATGCCTATCAATATGATTGACCAAAGTCACACGTATACAACTCCAGTACTGGAGTTTGCTCATGGCTAAAAGACACCGCAAGTTATGTTTGGCATATTTTTTGTAATTAATAATAATAATTGCTTTATTTAAAAAGTACATACAGATTACGCAGCGCTGCACAGGGCTCGGTCCCTGTCCCCAATGGGGCTCACAATCTAATCAACCTACCAGTATATTTTGGAGTGTGGGAGGAGACCCAAGCAAACACAAAGATAGTAGACAAACTCTTTGCAGATGTTGACCTGGATGGGACTTGTATCCAGCATCTGCAAGGCTGTAGTTCTATCCCCTAAGCCACCGTGCTGGCCATAGTACCCCTGTTGATCCCTTTCTGAAATTTTGGCAAATTGTTTTTTCTATTTTTGGTGGCAATATTCCCAATAACTTTATGTAGCTCTGCCCATCATGTTAATGGGCATGTAACACATCTAAAAAGATGTGTACCCATATTTTTTTTATAGAAAGGCATAACTTGACAAGTTAGACAACAGTTTTAAAATATAAACTTAAATATCATAAATTATATTTGCTTAAATGGAATCTGTCATCAGGGCTATAATTTTTGCCTAAAAATGCCTTTATCAGCAATATGAATAATTCCAATTCATTTTGAATGATTATTTTACATTACTTGGCTCCCTGCTATCAGTGTGTGGTGAGTCCCAGGGGGAGGGGGTCAGTTCAAACTGCACGAGTCATCTTCTCTTCAATCCCTCCTCCCCTCCTCACTCATGGTCCTCCCTCTTCCCTGCTCCATAAGAAAAGAGGGGGAATTGAGGAGAAGACAACCTATGCAGTTTGAACTGCCCCCCTCCCGGGACCAAACCCTGGAGCCTTTTTCTAATATTTTCTAAATGTGATAATGTCCATGTATTATTAAAGAGGTAGTTGGGGAGGTAATTTGGGCATAAAGTAACTAAGTCAGCAAAATTTGCTGCTGTATCACAGCCCCCCATGGCACCCACTCATGGTCACGGTGCAGTGTCACTATACAAAATACGGTCTTATACTTTACCATTTTGCTTTCTATAGAGAGAGGAGGAGTGTGGAGCACACTCCCCCTTCATCCTCTTGGTCGTGTGCTCACTCGGGCTTGTCATGAAGCCTAAGGCCTTGAGAGCCAGACAGACAAGTGTTCTATGACATGTATAAGGAATAGAAACAATAAAAACTAAAACAACAAGAAGAAGAAACAGCAGTGTTTGCGCCAGTTTGTCTGACTTTCCAAAAGAATGTGCAAACTACTTGCACATGAATTTATGAAGTGCTTGCGCCAGTTTTGTGTTGTGGCAGCCATGTCTGACGTGTCACAAAATTCTGCATCTCCGGTGCAGAGTTGGACCCTTTATTATAACGACTCAACAGAATTGTGGTGCACCAAAAAAAGTTGGTCGCCAGATTAATGAAGACCATGGGGGTCATTTACTAAGGGCCCGATTCGCAGTTTCCCGATGTGTTACCCGAATATTTCCGATTTGCGCCGATTTTCCCTGTATTGCCCCGGGATTTTGGCGCACGCGATCGGATTGTGTCGCATCGGCGCCGGCATGCACGCGACGGAAATCGGGGGGCATGGCCGAGCGAAAACCCGACGGATTCCGAAAAACTGCCGCATTTAAAACAATAAAAGTGTCGCTTGGGACGCGCTTACCTTCACTCAGCCCGGCCTGGTGAAGTTGAGTGCGTTCAGATGCTTTTCAGCGCACCTGGTGGACGGCGGAGGAACTACCTTGATGAATCCCGGCCGGACCCGAATCCACCGCAGAGAACGCGCCGCTGGATATGTAATAACTAATGGTTGTATACTTGCTTCTGCACAAGTGGTCCTCTCTAGGTCCACCACTCGATGGGGAGCAAACAGTCTTTGCACTTGGCCAGTAGGTCCACATGGGTAAGCTACCCAAAATTTTATTCTTTTACTAAATCTTTTAGCTTTGTTCTATGAGTTACATAATGAATACATGAAACAACTGAAAGACAATAAAAGCAAAAACAAACTATGCTATTAGATAGTTGAAGTCATAATGAAGGTAATGAAGCCCCGAGATGAAAGGAGAACTATGTACAAGCCATTGTCCCCTCATGCTCTATTCACATGTCTGTTTCTGTTTCCTGGAGCACGATGTATACCGCAGCTAGAAGATGACACATGTTCAGCCGAAATCCAAACCAACTGAGTAGATCTATTGTGTTACACTGACAGCCACATTATTCCATGGATAGAAAGCGCCACTAAAAAGAACATTTACAACGCATCCGAGTGCTGGAGAACAAGGCACAAACCCCTGTACATTCTGCTCATTAAAACAGTTACAGAAATTACAAGATGTAAATTAGAAAAGATAAAGCATGGTTGGAAATACCATGCAAATGTTTATACATATGTTTAATTAACCATTCAATAAACCATGGTTTCCATGGCAACTGACAATACACTTTTTGCTATTTGTATTGGGAGATTTTTAATTCACATCACAGATTGACAGTGAAAGTAGATGCCACACAGTGTACTATATCATTTAGTTGCCAGATGAACAACAGTTTTGATATATAGGGCCACATTTACTTACACTGCAGCTCAAGTTCAGTGAAAGTGCAATGTCCGTCTACAGTGCTGGGTCCGTCTATAATGCGGGGGGGGGGGGGATTGACTAAGATCGTGCGCCAGAAATCATGAATGTGTCGCTTCCCCACTCAGGTCCGACAGAGTTCACCATCTTTTTTGCAGTGCACCTTTAACTTAGGGCCTGCAACACTATTTCAAAGTTAAATATGGCGCTTGATCCGAATCAGTAGGACCGTCTGACGGCATGTCCCCTAATTTGTGTCATACGGAGGCCAGCATAGAAGCGCACACACTTCTTAAATACCTAAGCAAGCCATTTTAGCCATGAAGTACGTGAACTAAAGTAAGTCGCAAAGCCCTTATTTTTTTACCTTCCACCTTTAAGGGTCTAATAAATAATGGGATCATGGCTAGACCTGTTGTCACCTTTCATGACAACAGCACCAATTATCTCAAATTATCTCTATGAAACAAGAAAACAATGCAAAATGCAATATTTTTGTAATATTTTTAGTAGTTACTGTATCTCTTTGACTTCATCTGTTTGTATCACTCAGTTATGTTATTCTAATTAACGTTGTGCCTTAGTTGTCACCCAAAGTGCCCAAAGTGTCGAATCCAAAATAACTCCCGAGTTTATGCTGACATGCAATACTTTCATAGGTAAAGCACCCCAGTGATACAAGCTTCACTTTCTTTGCCCATGCCTGTCACTATCACTCACTGATGATATCTAGCATAGCAGCTCTAAGACTCTGAAAGCTTTGAGATCATTTTTGTTATTCTGAAGAGTGAAAGCACCTAAGGAAATCAACAGAGGGCTTTGCTGAAAACCTGTTTGATTTTTGCAGGAGATTTTCCATATGGTTCTTGTACAATTGCCAACATTCTAAAATCATTTCTAAGGCACTTTGCTGCTGATATTGTGTATCTCTGCTTATTGCAGGTGATATCAGGTGAGAGGACGAGGCAGCATTAACAATACATTATGCACTTTTTCCTGAATGTCATAATAAAACATTTTTACTATACACAGAATGACACAGGTAAAGGATTACTCAAAATTATGGAGATTTTTCAATAACTATGCAGTATCTGTCAGGGATTTCAGATAAATATGCAGACATATAAGTATCTGCGAACAGGCACGTGTTCAGAGTACAAGCGAAGGAACAGTACAGGCTCTGAAACAGGTTTTAAAGTATACATTTGGGATTCTGGATCAGGCAGGACACAAAGTTCAGGGTTACAGATCAAGTAGGGCACAACTTGGTTTGGGGTTCCAGATCAGGTTGGGTTTCAAGGTTTCTGGATTAGGCAGCATACAAGGTTCAATTTTCCAAATCAGACAGGATACGAGGTTTGGGTTCAGACAGGATACAAGATTCCAGGTTGGACAAAATACAGGATTCCATGTCAGGGTTCCAGATCAAGCAGGAATCAGGGTTCTTGATCAGGCAGGTAACAGTTCACATTGGGGTTCATTAGGGTTCCAAATCTGGCAGAATACAGGAATACAACAAAAGTAGCAGAGGCTGAGGTGCACTGAGTAAGGTCACAGAGGAAACAATAACCAGCTCTGAGTGAAGCTCTGGAAAACCTGTCTGAAAACTTTTGGGGGCTCTTGATGAATCTGGTGGATGGCATGGTCTGGCCCAGCATAGTTTTGCAAGAAATATCACAGACAGGGGTTGGAAGGCTCCGTGCCAGCCCTCTCCTCCAGCCACCGTTCCACCCCACATGGAGTGGAGGTAGCGTATTCACAATTCTTTTACTTCTTTTACTGCGCAATATTTTCCAATTATTTCACTGCTGTGAAGCAGTGATAAATCTTCCCCAATGAGTTCTGACAATAGTGGATTGGGTTTCAACAAAACCTATCCATATCTGCAGCACCTTTCCTTTACTGTGGCATGTTACTATGGGATGTGAATCTTCTGTTTGTGTGTCAACCCTTTGGGTCAAGTGAGAAAGGTAGTGGGGACTTCTGCTGCTGCTTCAAGAAAAAAACTCCAGGTGTTTCTATTCTATTCCCTGAAAAATATCTGCAAGTGTTACCAGCTGTATATGTTTCAGGAAATTGGTAAAAAATAAATTGTCTTAATTTTTGAATATGGATCTTTGTGCGGTAATATACTTCAACTAGACTTAATTTATACACCTTGCACTTTATATAAGGTCACAAATGTCAGCAAAAAGCAAACTATTTATAGAAAATTACAGGCATTGCTAATCTATTGTGTTTGTCTTCATCTTGTCCATCAAGGTTTCGTGGGTCTGAATGCTTTTTGACAATAGTTCTGATGTTTTTAGCCTCTCTATTGATCGGTTCCAGCAGTTTTGAATCACTTTAAAGTTTGCATAATCACTAATGGAAAACTTAGTTGAAATTTCCCGAGCTAATTGGACTGTCTAGTTCTTCCTCATCACCTCGGAATGATTATCTGCTGTTTTTTATTTTACTTGTAGTCCTTTATTGTTTCTCAGTACCTGCCTCTCGCTTCACGCCTAATTTATTGAACGAAGGACCAAAATATAAATAAAGTAAATTGAAATTGGCTGCTGATGTCTGTGGCACCTCTCATTGCTTGTGGCACTGGAGGGTGTTACATTTATAAGAATCTACACGGAAAATTCTCCCGGCAAATGTCAATAGAAATTGCTTGAGTTACTAAGGAAGATTCATAATTGAGGGAAGGCATTCAGCACCTGTTTATTTACAGGAGCGGATGACTTTGCTGTGGATAATTCAAGTATACACAATGTAATTATTACAAGTCGTGTTTTCAAGTAATTGTATGTGCTGAAACAAAAATTACTTTCAAAACTTTACTTGTACCGAATGTGGCAAACTATACAAATATTATATTGTTATATTTCCTAATGCTTTCTGCATGGTCTTTGTCTCTTTATCATGCAATAAATAAACACCTCTCAGTACATTTCTTTTCCCACTTGCATCCAGTATTTTATGTAACATTTTACATTTAATACTTTTAATAAACATTTTGCAGGTTCTGATTTTCTCACATGATTTTGATATCTTTTGACACTTACTTCAATATTTTTATATCATAAATTCTCCCACAAGTTCAAAAACTTTCATAAAGTGTTTTTTACGCAACCTATGCCAGGTTGGACCTGACAGGAGCATCGGCATATGATAAATCTCCCCCCTTGTGTGAGGTTTTTTTACCTATTTTTTTCTAAAGCAGAAGGAATTGTTCAGCTTCCTTTCTAATACCAAGGACAATCTCCTTGCAGCACTCACACTGCTTCTGAGATGTATATTATCGTATGTTTAATTACATGTGTCAGTTGGGATGTGAACCCAGGTCCATTGGTATCAGAGGCAGCAACATGCTGTGACATATCTAAAAGAATTAGAATTAATCTGATTATTAGAATGAAACTTCTTAACCTAAAAATCTCAAAAGCGATCTAAAACAAGATATATTTCCATGTTCTAGTGTTTCATACTTGCAATGATTTTCTTGAGTTTTGGAGTGGTAGTCACTTGCTATATTGAAGTTGTACTGCTTGTTTCATTCTATTTCCTAAGTTACTATGTAGATGTAAATCGGAGTAACATCACCATTTTATCACATATGTTCACATACTGTATCTGACATGTGTCAACAGGAGTGTGTACAAATCTATGCATCATATGCCACCATTCACACCTACAACAATGTAATGCAATACAGGCGGCATGTGGGCGCTGCCATTTTCCATCCTGTCGTTGCTCTTCAGAATGTAATCAGGGAGCACCGATACTAGAGTGAATGGCAGAACCCAAATAGTCCCTGATGTGATTGAGTCTGAACCAGGGCCAATGCCAGCACTGGGGATACCTGTGCAAATGCTGGGGCCCAGAGCTGCTGGGGGGCCCACATAAGGCTGTACATAAAGAAATCATGGGGTTAAAAGGGGGCTGTTTCTAATAAATCCATCGGGGGTTAGGGGGAATTATATAAAATAACCATGAGGCGTCTGTTTGGTAGGGAAGAACCTAGGGAATATTTTAGGGAGCAGGAGACTGTTTTAGTTTCTACATTTTTAATGTGCCACGTTTAGAGGAAGAGGAAACCTGGAGTCCACTCTGGTCTTAACACCTAATCCTCACTTCTGACTGAGGTCCAGGGACACAAAACTGGAATGTTCTCCACAGACCCGAAAATTGCGGTTCAGGTCTGCTCATAACTACCTATTAGTTTTCCAAAACTCTAGGCTGACGCTTAATTTGTCTAAATTTTTTATATTGTCAAATATAACTGAGGTCTCCTGACGAGTTCCCATGGAATATGGAAAATGATGAAAGAATAAATTTCCTTGAATTAATTGTCTGATTACAATAAAAGTTGTCAGAAAAACTCAAATAATGAATGCGCTTAGTAAAATTTGAACACGGCTCATAAACAGTTATTCCTTGTATCAGCATTTAAAGGCTTCATGGAAAGATAGAAATGCTAAATGAATATAAAAGTTTGTATAAAAAATATAATACAAGAACATTAATGGTCCCGAACAAGAAAGGCGCAATAAAAGTTTTAAAATGTTATTGTGGAAAAACATTCCAAAATTCATCAAATTATCATAACTGATGCATTATATGCAGACGTGTCAAACATAGTGGATGAAATTTGTCACGTTTCTGCTGAAAAACTTGCTAAAAAATGAATGTTCAAGTTTTTTCATATTTTTATAATTTTCTTTCTATTCCTGCAAAGCTGCTTACTTTTACTTTCTATTATTCATACTTATTAACATGACAAAAATTCAGATTGTCAGTGTATCATACAATCTGCCATCAATCACCAATGGCCATAATAGACTGATTATATGCAGGACCATGGTTAATCTATCATAACCCAACGTTCATAAAGGCCTAATGAGCCTAAATAGGAAATTAAGAAAATAAATCATGACACACAATAGTTTTTGTTCTTCTTTTCTAGCCGGTGCTGTTTAGATCTAAGTGGTTTTATGATCCGTGATCAATATATATTAAGTTGCCGTAATGGAGAAATGATTGGATAGAGCATGGACAAATTTAAACAGAATTTATTTTAGCATGTATGTTATCCCTTAATATGAGACGAATGTTCTTTAATCAATAAAGCATTTCAGCTGGACAACTGTTATTGAGGATATTAATTGTATTATTAGACATGATTAGCCCTGTAAAGTTTATCTTGGTCTAAATTTTTATATTTGTGCGATAGGGGCTAGGAGGCTTCTCAAGTTCAACAAATACTAAGATCATTTTTTTTTCCTTGGGAAAAGTTAAACTAGTAAAATATGAACAGACTCATGACAACCAGGAGCCTCTCCCTGGCTCCAAGGACAATCATCCCCGCTACACCTTCCAGGACCCTAAAGGGCCTAAAATTATTAATTTCATAGGACGTAGATGTAAAAAAAATATACAAAATCTCACATTAGAAAACCCTGCATCCCCAAATGCCCAATCTATTGAAAAATAATAAACATTGTAATGCAAAAAAAGGCCAAATATCTACATCAACGCTTTTAAGCCATTTCGCCAACCATAATAATTTTAAGTAAGTTGTACAATGATCTAAATGTTAGCAACGAAAAATTAGGTAGCCCAAAAAAAAAAGATAACTTTCTCAGCTTCATACAGTAAAGTATAAAACAGTTACAGGTGTTAAGAAATGGAGAAACAGAGAATTTGATTTTTAAAAAATTAATTTTGAAAGGTGTTAATTTTTTAATAATCTGTAAGAAAATGGTCCAGAGGCTTTTTTTTTGTCAATTTTGCTGCATTTGTATTTTTTACAGCTTTCCAGTATCTTACATAGAATTAAGCCACAATTTGTCCTACGGATACAATAACAAGCCGTCTAAATGGAAAAATATTGTTTTGGCTTATAAATGGAAGAGAGTAAAAAATTGGAAAAGCAAAAGGGAAATATGCTGCCTCCTTAAAACATTCATTGGAGAGTCAAAATCACAAGAAAAGGTCAAGACCAGTTGATGGTCGTGTTCCTTCCTTGGTACCTGTTTTTGTATATTTGTGTCACAATGTAGGGTTAATGGATCAATATATGACATTGATAACCAAATATGCCACATAAAAATCAATCAAATTGCAGATTTTAAGAAAACAAATTAAATACTGCCCTAAATGGTTGTATTAGTTACATAGTATATAAGGTTGAAAAAGACACATGTCCATTAAATTCAACCAAGGAAGGGAAGGTATTAGAAGGGGAAGGAATTTAGGGGAAACAATTCCATATAACATAACTGTCAATGTTATTTAGGTGTAAAAAGACATCTAGTAATGATTGATCACAACTCTTTGGATACGATCCTTCAGCCAGTTTTCAATCCAATTGCAAATGATTCCTTCCAAACCAAAAGACCTTATTTTACCCTTCAGGCGTCTATGAGGGACAGTGTCAAATGCCTTTGTACAGCAGCTTCTCTATCCTCAGCAGCCTCTCTGTCCAGGCATCTGCTCACCTCTTCATAGAAGCAGATCAGGTTAGTCAACTTCTATCCTTAGTAACCCCATGCTGGCTGCCGCTTATTATAACATGTGATGTCACTTACTCCTTCCTGTATGTAGTTTTTTACTAACCCATCCAATATTTTTCTGACAATTGAAGTTAAGCTTACAGGACTGTAATTGCCTGTTGAAGTTCTAGAGCCTTTTTTAAATATTGGCACCACATTTGTGCCAGTCTCATGGCACGTACCAATCATTAGGGAATCTCTGAAGATTTTAGATAGTGATACAGCAATAACAGAAGTGGGTTCTTTAGGATCTCTGGGGTGTAACCCATCTGATCCAGGAGCCTTGTACACGTTTATTTTATTGAGCTTAGATTGGATCATGTATACATTCAGCCAGTCTAGGTGGAACGAGATTGCACCCACAAGGAGACAGGCCAGACAGGACCAATGAGAAGAATGTGCACACAGAGCATTATGGGACATGTAGGAAACTACTATTAAGTGTGCATTGTATGCCTCCACCAATTATCTCTTATGTTAGGCTCAGTGAGTGCAGAATTAGCTGAGCATGTGGAAAAGAAGGTATACCTTCTTTACAGAAATATTGACACAATCCAAATGATTAAAACAAGACATATCTACTGTATTTTCATACATTTTCTTAAACTCTTTAATTACGAAATCACTAGTAAATCTGTGAACCCCAAACTATACAATTTGCATACTATAGTCATTTCTGACAAGGATTAATTTCTTTAATTTAAGGTTTATATCCTCCCGTAGCACTGCTTAGATTGCTAGCATATGTTCGGCATTTAAATGTGGAAGTAGAGCATCAACTTAAACATTTTATATAAGTGTTTTGCTCTATTTATCGTAACATTTAAGACAGTTGTTTAACAGGGAGCTATTAAAACAGACATATGTTGCCTGATTTTGCAGTGATAATCAAAATGTAAGAACTTTACCATGTCAATCCTTGTAAATGAAGAGAAACAGGCATTTTAAGAAGAATGCTTGGCCAATATATGAAATATAAAATGTCAAGTTGAGCAAATGATTTGTTATTAATTATTAAATTATTAAGTTATTGCCATACGTCTACAGTGCAGAGACACTTAAAAATAAAACCAAAAACTGTTGACCAGAAGAGGTGTTAAATGCTGTATAGAACATGAGACCTACTCAACTACAAAGCAGCATGGACCTTGTTCCCTCCACTTATGTTCAGGTCTAGAGGTGTTGAGGCTCCCAAGACAACCGCAGCACATTGGCCACAGTGAGCAGTTGTTCTAAAATCATGACAAGCATTGTCTGAGCATAGCCCTGTCTGTGGCCCCCTTCTGAGATAACGGAATCTCAACCTACAAAATCTTTTGGTAGATTTTACCACGATTTTCTCATTTCATCTGATGTTTGCATGCCAGATGAACAAAGACCCTTATTTACGAAGGGTCCACTGCCGCATTTTCGTCGGTTTTCCTGACTTTTCAGGGATTGTGTCTCACGCGGTTGTTTTGTCTTGTAATCACGCAACACAAATCGGGGGGCGGGCCGTTGGACGATGCGCGGGATTTAACATTCAAATTTGTGTTGCAAGTCAAGCAATTACATGCATCAGGAAGAAGGTCAACTCCGGGGGACCTGAGCAGGGAGCAACACATGCAGGAAATCGGGCACATGGTCTTCATGAATCGCAGCAGAGTTCATCCTCATTGGACAGTCCGGATCGGAGATCACGCAGGGATTTGTATTACAAACAATTATAATAACTTATTTTCCAATTTGGACCTCAGTAGAGATGCAATATATAAAGAATATTGTATACTCAATATGGATAGTAAGAGGTTGGGTTAGAGGTTGGTTTTCATCATAAGTTTTGCAACGTTTTGTCTAATTTGGCAATATTAATAAAGTCAAATCTTTTTAGTTCCTATTATGGAGCAGATTTTCCCAATATATATTTATTTACATGTTTCCCTCCCGCTGCTTTCTTCCTGTCTTACAGCATGAGTGTCGCACATAAATAGGTAGAAGAGGCAGAAAAAAGTCTTTGCATCCTTATGAAAATGTAACTTGCTGATTTATTTCAAAAGTGTTAGCACGTATTAACGTCGGCCCCACACCCTCTGCTTGGTATTCACTACTAAGAATTTTATTTTCTTATAAATACAAACTTTTAATAAATCTGAGTTGAAAAGGAATAGAGCATATCAGTTGAAGACAGACAATGACAGAAGCCTCCCACTTCTCATAGAATGGGTTTCATAGAACGTAAACTTTGGCAATGGGCAAGATCTCCCTGATCTTATACTTCAGTACTAAACATTAGTACTGCTCATCTGCATCGTCCATTGTTAGTTGGCTTCTTCTTCTCTTACATAGCTTTTCTTTGCTCTTTTATTTTTGCTCTTCTCGTGAAGGACCTGCCAAGGCCAGTGCATCTATTCTCTGCATGTTGCAATGACACAAGCTGGATAGGAACCATTTTCACAACTCTACCTGAGAAATATGGTCCTTTAAGCATATGCAAATTATGTGCTTTCTGTCCTAATATCTACTGTTTCATCCATGTATATATTTCGGACTTGACCTTCTCTCTGTCTTGACTAGTCTTGTGGTTGAGAGGACCTAAACCCTAATTTCAGATACGTTCCAGGCATTACCAGTTTGGGTCCTCCATCATCATAATTCATTAGAAGTCTGGTTCAGTTCAACTCATCCACTGGTAGGTCTTTAACTACCTCCACAAAATAGCATTGTGTAGTGCCAGTGCGCATGCAACCAACCATGGTTTAAGTACCACCAGTGGCAGGGGTTCAGGCTCAAGTTCGAGTTCAGTACCTCTCATCCATAGTATTGACCTATTTATTGTCTACATACATCACTTTCTACTGACTTATGACCGCAGCCTTTCTATTGGGCAAGAAGACTCTTCTATTGCTGAACTCTGCCCATCTGACCAAAGCTAAAGCCTTTTAACATACTAGTGCTTTTTATAACAGAGACTACTTATGGGTCAAAGTGAATCATTTATTCTTGGTAGCAGAGTACAGGGTCCTTTATAAAGAATCACTTAGACTCTGCTCATGGGTTTAGCCTTAACCTAAATCCAATGTAACCCATTGGAGGCTGCTGCAATGTGTTCCTAGAAAAACAAATTGATCCAGCTTCTGATGCAACAATGTGGTAAAAACTCCAATATTTATTAGAAAAATCATTAAATATAATAGAAGTGGAACACTCAACATGGAAAGGGTATATAAAGGTCTCTGCAGTGGTGGAACATCCAACATGTAAAGAGTATACAAAGGTCTCTGCAGTTTGAACTCTTTGGCAAAGGCTGATCCCTGCTCGATACAATCCACCACCTTCACCCGACATGTCCAGTTGTTCATCCATGATTGTTATGTAATTTTATACATTTTCTAGAGAAACCCCATAGAAAGACTTTGATCAGTTTCCTAAAGTAGACGTAGTGACCATGGAACGACAAAAGGAAAAGTCTTCTCCGACTATCAGACATATGCTTTAGTTCAACTTGAGCAAACATAAAGCTAAACACTTGGGAAAATGTTATAGTTGTATTGTAAAGAACGAGCAAAAACTGTTTATTTACCCTATTCAAATAATTCTTGCTTCAGCGCTGCGCTTTATCACATCGTTTGACGGTTTTTCTTTTACATCAGTTTATTCAATTCCGTTGACAAGTCTGTGGGCGTCTGAAATGATTGTCCAATATGTGATGTCCTTTCATATGTGTTTCTAATAATTAAATTGTGACAACTAGAAATCTTCCATCACTCTCCTGCAATGTCTCCCACTCCTACATTATCTCTGATGTGCGTGCTTTTTCCTTCAAATTCATTATTACAAAGAGAGCCATAGATTCATACATGTCTTAAAGTTCTACGTACAGTAATTCACATAATATCACACACTGGTGTCATGTTGTGAATGTTCATGAGGGAAAATTGGCAAAGTTAATTGAAAGTTACAGTATGTCAGAAAAGAGATGGAAATGTATTTTTTAAAAAGTGATACATTGTGTATTCAAGCTGAATAGAGCTTATTTGCTGATTTATCTTGGATTTAAGATTTAAACATATTTATCACTATTTGTTCATAACTAGTGTTGCGCAGAACCGAAACCTAAAACGTTGAGGTGCATACCTAATTTTGCTGGTTCCGGTCCCCCGAACCGAACCCCAAACTTGGTAGGTTTGATTGGTAGTGCCCGTGATCGGTGCCAAGTCGCCAGTAACATTTAAATCAAGGGAGTGTGAGCACACTGGCACTAACAAACCAGGGGCACAGGGTGCCGCCATTTTAGGGTTGGATTGCCGCTCCCCAATGACATCACCTAGAGTTTTGAGCCGTGTCCTTCATATTCATGTCCTTCCTGCTCAGCTGTGCCTCCAGTTTCCCTCAGTGAAGAGAATTCCTGATGGAGGGGTGAGTTGATTTCTTTCCAGCCAATTCCATACAGCCAGTGTTTCTCTCAAACCTCTCATTCACCCCCCCCCCCTAGGAATTCTCTTCAGTGAGTCACACAGCCAGTGAATAATGTAGCATAGTTGAGTTGGCTCAGCTGAAGAGAAAGCACGCCCCTTGTCGATCAGGAAGTTGGAGGCATAGCTAAACTAGAGGAACATGAATATGCTTATATTTTGAGTCAACTTTGCAAATGGACTGTAGAAGTTTTCAGGCAATATAGGCATAGTTGTACTGGCATATAATTGAAATTTACAAAGATATATTTAGTTAGTGTTGGTAAGTTTATCTGACATATTTCCTTTAAAATGTATGCTGTTACTCATTTAATCTTAAATTTTCTTAAAATTCATCACAAAGGTAAGACAATAATCCAGGCAATAATCCTCTACTTTTGTGACCCCCTAAGAAAGTTTTTACTGGCCAGTAAAGACGAGAAATAAGAGAATAAATATCTTTCAACATTATGCACCTTCCGGCACATTATTACATCATTTATAACAGATTTGCTATGTAGGCAAAAACATGATAGAAGGGAAATTTCCATACGTGTAACCATACGGGGAATGGAGGGTGAACAGAAGACTTTATGGAAATCAACAGCAGTTATGTACAACTTCAGTAAATGTTGTAGACCCTCGATACACAGAAACAAAAACTGACAATTTTAATATTAATCCATTGATAAATTAACCTATTAATATTAATCTATTAACAATAGATCTCCAAAAACAATCTTAGACCTTTTCCACTCACTGATGATGTACAATTACGACAGAACAGACGCTGAGCGTGCGGTTTACTTTTTTTAATCTGCTTCTGCTTTCGAAGAAGACGCTTTCCAAAATTAGAACCAATAATTTGATCTCCCAAGTCTTGTGCAATATAAAACCCCACTTATATTGCAATAAAATATTTTAGAAATGTAAATGAAAGACAAAGATTTATAGTTGATGTGAAGAAAGCATCTTCCCATCCACAGCAATAGTGACATTTGGCAGATTCAGGAATAAATAATATTATGTGGCAAGGGTATGCCTTATCAAACATATGCAGATCAGAGCTAATTAATGCAAATTAAGGCTTCCTGTCTATCTAGTGGGAAAAGAAATGTCCAAATGTTATGAAATCCAGTTAGTATGCTTATTACCGTAATTGTTTTATATGGGGTGGCTCTTAATTAAAATATGTAAATTGACCTTAATTGCTGTGTGCTAATGGGGTTCATGTTATATTATCACAGATCTTTTAAACTCTATGGCCAGGGGAGTTAAGTTTTATATAGAATTTTAATAATCTTTGATTAAATGACCTTTATTCATTACGCTGCCGATTTGGAGCTCCTGAAATCCGTGTGTGATAAGCCTTTCACGTTGCTTAGCTTAGACTTTAGCTTTAACTGTGTTTTATTTTTACATTATTATTGTTGATTGAGATGCTTAGAAGTCATTTTAGGTTAAAGGGTTCATGTCACGCCCCTTCAAGTCAACCTGAAGCTAGCAAGTTTTATAACAGGAGAAGAAGAGTTAATATACAGGCTTCTGGGGAAAATACATCACATAATTTTAATGGAGATGTTGTTTTATTCATGGGACAGAGCAGTGTCCCATGGGAGTGGCCAGTGAGAAACGGGTTCCCCCTCACCTTTGGTAAACTGCCCCATTCTGCGCCTATTTCAAATAAGAGGGATATGGGTGATTTTTTTAATTTGAAATATTGGCATGGTGGAGCGGTTTCCTGAAGGTGGGGGGCACCACTCCTCACTGGCCATTCCTATGGGACACGGGACACTGCTCTGTAAAGAAAAAGGTACACAAACTATTCTTATCAGAAAAAGTCAGTTGTATTATAAAAAATACTTATGCAATGTGCACTCTGGGTACACGGGGGAGCAAGAAAAAGGGCTCCTGATGACAGGTTCTCTTTAAAGGGAACCTGTCACCAGGAGATCCATTTTAGCACTCCCTCAGTCCCCACAGAGCATAGTACATACACTGCCAAAGTGTTTTTGTAAAAAAAATAGGTTTTACAGAAAAAAAAGATATTGTATGTTATATTGTACCTTTCATTAGCATCTGCTGTGTGAATAGGCACTCGTCCCCTAGGAGTGGCTGGAAAGGAGCAGTTCCCCCCTCCCACCCTTGGGAAACTGCACCGCCATGTGTCCTTTTCAAATATATGAATAACTCCCCTCAGAGGAGCAGGGGGCGTTGCTAAACCAAGTGATATATTTGAAAAGGACACATGGAGGAGCTGTTTCCCAAGGGTCGGGGGGAAACTGCTCCTTTCCAGCCACTTCCAGGGGACGAGATTGAAAGGTGCTATATAACATATCCTTTTTTCTGTAAAGCCTATTTTTTTATACAAAAACACTTTTGTATGTACTATGCTCTGTGGGGACTGGGGGAGTGCTAAAAATGGTCTCCTGGTGACAGGTTCCCTTTAAGATCCCTTTTTTTGGGGAAGACAACCCTTTATCTGCAGGGCCACGCTTCCCTATTATACTACCCAAGTTGGTGTTTTTTAACCTAGCAATTTTAAATGGATGTCTCCAATTATCTTGTGTTACTTTTAATACTGACAAATCATAGCCTAACAATGCTCAGCTTCATTGGTCATTGACTCATCTTTGACGGGCATTCCCTTGAGGCTACCATCATCTAGTCATGCAACATGAGTGATTGCCATATCATGTAGCTGATCTATGAAGCTGGCAAATACACTTTTGTGGACCAGGAGCTCCACTCATTATCTCCTCATAGAGGTCATATGTCAAGTAGCAAGATGCACAGCACACAGTGGATATCTTCCTTGCATTTATTCTCTGTGCTATGTAACTATATATAATCAAGCATTTTTAATACTCACTTCATCTTATTTTCTTTTTTTATTGGCAGGATATAGTGACAAATGTTTCTCCAAGGATTATACGCGGCACAACCTCAGGGCATCTCTATGGTCCCGGGCAAGGGGCGTTTTTAAATATTGAACTGATCAGTGAAAAGACATCGGCTTATTGGTGCAAATCCATAACTGAATTGAAGGCTGATTTTCCTCAACATGTAAGTTCCAATTAGTGAATTCAATTTGCATTTACGGTTTAGCAATGTGAAGGAGTTGGTACAGTAATTAGAAAAAAGATCCTATAATATTATCTGTTTATAGCGGTGTAATGCAACTTAGTTCAGTATGGTAGTAGTGTATATATATATATGTTTAGAATCTTGTATACTAACCCTAACTAAGCTATCCTAAGTGATGCAGCTGCAAGACAATCATGAAAGCCTGGATAGCTGGAGAACCTACTGTAGTCTTCTCTTCCTTTTAAAGGGACCCAGTCAGCTCCCATATAAACCGAACATGTGATTTTTTATGAATTGGCATACATCATAAGCAAGTGTTCTTCAAAAAATATGTGACTTGAATGCATAAATATCTACATTTCGGTGTACAATGGGAGTGGTTGCATGACCTGGCCTTGGGTCCTGCACTTGGACACCACAACTTTCAGCTGTTTTCACTTTACTTAAACTTCAAAGCGTAACTGTAGCACAGCTGGAGAGAGAGCTTTTGCTAATTCCAACAATACCTGTATCATGCTGCTAAGTTGCTCGCCTGAGATATCTGGTATATTTAATTTTAGATTCAGATTCAGCAATTCCTGATTTGGGTGGGCACCTCCAGGTTGTGACATCATCTTAGGTCAATGAAGCCAAAACAGGACAGCATGTTTGTAATTGGCCGATCTGAAGCATGTGATGAGTCACATGCTTGTGACATCAATGAAGGTTTCTTGCCAGAACACTAAGGACTTTTAAATGATGCAGGACAGCTTGTTGGTTATTGGACGACCTGAAGCATGTGATGAATGACATGCTTGTGACATCACTACAGGTCCTACAACCCCTCTCAACAAGCCTCCAGCCGGCTCTAGCTGTACTATATAGTTTCCCATGGCAATTAGAAAGCTTGGCAAAAGGAGCCTGGGGGTAAAACCTCTAGATGTTGCATATAGCTAATTATAGTAAATTAGAGAATCATTGTTGCTTAGTGCAGAGTGAGGAAAATTTTTTTTATACGTTACACTTGTTTCTGGTATCAGAAACAGATAATTGAGCTAAACCAACCCCAGGTGCTAATTAAAGGATGTGTACACTTTCAGAAAACAATTGATAGTGTTTATGTAATCAATAAACCAAAGTATTAATTTCTCTCCGATTTCTAGATCTCTGCTTGCTGTCATTGAGCAGGAAACTTCACTGTTTACTTCCTGTGGATAAAACACCTGTCCATAGTCATGTGATGTCACACAGGTGCACGACTCCTTATATCCCTGATGATGTGATGTCACACAGGTGCACGGCTCCTTATATCCCTGATCATGTGATGTCACACAGGTGCACGGCTCCTTATATCCCTGATCATGTGATATCACACAGGTGCACGGCTCCTTATATCCCTGATCATGTGATGTCACACAGGTGCATGGCTCACTATATCACACAGCTCTGATTACTCTATGTGATTCTAACGAGTCTTGCACCTGTGTGACATCACATGGCCAGGGACCATTTTTATCTACTCAAATAAAACTTCCTGTTTAGAGATGAGGGGACCCAATGTTGTCTGTGCATCCCAGGCATAATACCGGATTGGCATCCGGACAGCCAATCCAGCAAAGTGAAGCCCCATTGGAACTAGCCATGGCAAAGATTAGCCAGAGGGAACTGTTCGAATGGCAATCCAGCATTACATCCAATTCACGCAGCCAAACCAGAACACGGGCATCAGGTCCAGTCATCTATATTCCTGTTGATTTGACAGCAAGCAGAGATCTTGAAAACTGTGATGTACAGATACAGAAAGTATATTGGAAAATTGAATCACTTTTGATTTCCCAAATCATATGAATTATTTTCTAAAAGTGCACATATAAGTGTATTCCCAAACAATATAAAAAATTTGCTGAGAGTGGACAACCCCTTTAAGTGTATTCTAAGATTATAGCAGCTAGCAACAAATCAGGGTAAAACCATCTTTTTGCCTAGTAGTAATAGTTTCCTTAACTGGCACATAATTAATGCTAAAGTAGTAAATGCTAAAGATGGTAAAATTGTTTCCCAGGTTCAAATGTGTCAACTAATTCACCATTTTGAAGAATAAATGAGGTTTTTGAGTTTTTCAATATTGGCTCATCTCTAGTAAACACATCACTGTCCTATGTGATATGTAATTGCCACGTTATAATACTGGGTTCTGTATGAGGGCATTGAGGAACTTCAACAAAATTATAGTCAACTGCGATTTCCTGGAAAACGAAAGAGAAAATTAGTGTTTTCTGAATTATTTAAAATGTTCAAGCTCCCGCAGCATTATAAATAGCACGGCTGAAACGGTGAGTAGGATGCATATGATTGTGAATGTAGCATCAGTTCCACAATTAAACGATAATAGGAGGAGGTTATACGCCATTTGTAATGCACTGTGCATTAACAGTAATGATTTGCATCCTGTGCAGAGGACTGTAATAGCTCCGGCTGGTTCAGGACTGCAGATTTTACTCATTACATTACATCTGGCTGTTTGCTGCTGTTTAGGAATGGAACCTCTACTATTCATGTATATACAGTGTATACAGTATATACAGTCATGTATATACATATGTATGATTCCATACATATTCTTTGTGCAGCCAATCTAGCTGTGTCCTGTCAACTCATGGATTCCACTAAACCTTTTGACGAGTCCTGTGATGTGCAGCACCGAAATATAACTACCTTATATACTCGAGTATAAGCCGACCCAAGTATAAGCCCCTAATTTTACCACAAAAACCTGGCAAAAAATATTGACTCGACTATAAGCCAAGGGTGGGAAATTCATTGGTCAAAGCTACCCCATTATATAACCTGCTGGATCCTGCCCCATGGTATATAGCCAGCTCCTGCCCCCCAGTATATAGCCTGCCAGCCCATATCACCCAGTATATAGCCAGCCCCTGCCCCAGTATATAGCCAGCAGCGGGGGAAGCCAGAAAGGTGAGTTTTGATATTTTTTTTTACTTGAGTATAAGCCGAGTTTGGGTTTACAGCATATTTTTTTTTGTGCTGAAAAACTAGGCTTATACTCAAGTATTTATGGTATATGTAGAGTCTTCCCATCCATCAGACTTGTTTTCCTCATAGACGCAAATAGGTTCCGTCAGATTGAGAGCTTTAAAATTAAGAGGTCAAATTTAACACCTTGGCCTTATAAGAGAATACTTTTTGTGGTTTGCGGCACATTATCCTGCTTAAAGATTCCATTGATATTATTGTGTAATAATGCTGTCATGAGGGGGAATACTTGGCTTGCAAAAATTTTAGATATAGTGTGGATTATTTATCATTGGTTTTCCTGGGCTTTCTTGGGGATAAAAAACTCAAAAAAGTGGCATTGAGTTTTTTTGGGACTTTTCACTGCAAAAAAGTTGCACAGGATGGTTTCCACCTCTTCATTAATCTGGTGTAAACATAGAATTACTGCTAGTGCAATGTTGTGCAAACCCAGATTCATGACGTGGGACTTTTATGGGACAAAACAACCTATAAAAAGTCTCATGGTTACTTCAGTCCTCTGCTGGAGTAGGTGCTGGGATTTTTTATGCATTTTGAGACTTCTTTTGGGACTTTTAGAGAAAATGAACTTTTATTAAAGGGCCAAAGCCTCTTTCATGGTCAGAGGAGCTCCAAAAACAATCAATTTTGTTTCCCAGGGAACCCGACCCAGCCTGGAAAAAAACACCCACCAAATTATATCCTGAGAAGGACCTACATAAATGAAATACTCATACATCTGTTCATGCTCTCAAAACACAAGAGCCATTTCAGGACCTATGAAAGCCCTCAACGGTCCTGAAACATTTTACAAGAAGCCTGATTCTAGTACCATATGTAGGAAGGGATTCCAGACTTGTAGGGGCTATAATATTGATACAGCCCAGGGCCCATAGAGGTCTGCCCATGCCTCTACCTCCTATGACCCTGTTCTCCCTTTGACTCTATGTGTGTCCACTAACCACTTCATCCAAAGAATATCTTACAAGACCAGTCATCATGAAAATACTTTGACTCACTTGTGTAGCCATCACAATTTCAATGTACAAACTCCTATCACAACTACTAATGATGATAATAGATTGTTTTGTACTATATAGTAAAGATGACAATTATTCTGCTACCTAGTAGGCAGCCACAATACTGTCCTTAGCTGCCCATGTGATGCTGTGCTGAGACATCATGGGATCAATAGCAATACACAGTGTATGAGCTATAGGCACATGAAGATATTGTGAGATATGAGGCTGTACTGCTGCTAAATGCTCTTAAGTCCTTATTTAAACATGTCATTTTAAAAACAGGCTCATGTTTGATGCAATAATAAGGTGAAATGCTCCCTAAATATATTGCAGTTAATATTCAGTTTGAATATTCCATGCACAGAATCGCAGTTAAAAAAAATAACACATAGGTTAAAAGGTTAATGCTTGATTAAATTATTCATACAAGAGAAAGGGTTCGGGGGGGGGGGGGGGTATAAAATGAGAAAGAATACAGGTCAGCTATGTCAAGCCATTCTGAATTACTCGTCTTTATCACTATGCAGAATCTTCTTATTAAACATTGCACCTTCAGTCTATAAATCCATTCTTTCTGTGTTACCTTAATATGTCCAGATCCATCTGGATTGACAGATTCTACAGACTTGGATTTCCCAAGAGGCAACAGTGTTACTGATGTCAGTGGCTGCCATTATTTACTTCTGTGTTCTATTATTAAATTGATAACAAGATAATTCCTGCCGTCCTCACAGACATGACAGGATTTGCAATTGTTAGCGCTCTTATTGCTGAGGCTTTGATGTCCTCTATTTTTTATGTTTAATAAGGAGCATCTTAAATGTAATGACTACTCTGAATCTGATACCACTCAGGATTGTCGGGATAAGGGTCCACACGTGCAGAGATGAGAATTGGCATTGCCATAGCCATTGTCTAAGTAACTAATATTAAAATATGATTCTAGGTTTTAGAAGTCTGATGCAAATTTTTCAGTATATCAGTCAAACATTCAGTCCCTTAAAGGGTTTAGCCACTTTACTCCATGTTTTTGGAATGTGTGTGTGTGTGTGTGTGTGTGTGGGGGGGTATTAGGTCATTTACCATTATATATCTATTAAAAGTTCTGCTCAGCTTTCTTGATATGAAAAGTAAAGGCTCCTGTCCTTTACCTCATCAGCCACAGATTCCTGACCATAAAATGGCCGACGATGGAGGGTCATGTGATCTCTGACCATGAACAATCGCCCTGCCAGGATCTTAGGACTGTATTCATAAATATAACATCAAGGTCCTAGCAGGGAGATTGTTCATGGACAGATAACATGACCCTCCATCGTCAGCCATTTTATGGTCCGGAATGTCTGACTAATGAGGAAAAAGAACAGCAGGTTTCACTTACATATCAAGAAAGCGGTGCAGAACTTTTATTAGATGTATATTAATAATTCCTTTATATATATAGAGCACACAGATTACGCAGCGCCGCACAGAGCTTGCCAAATCAGTCCCTGTCCCCAATGGAGCTCTCAATCTAATAAACCTACCATGTTTTAGAGTGTGGGTGGAAACCGGAGGACCCGGAGGAAACCCACGCAAACACAGAGAGAGAATTGGTTAATTACCAAATATCCTTCTTCCCACAATTACACACAGAAAAGAATACCTTTCAGGACATTTCCTACTACCTATATCTTTTGGACATTTGGATTGGTTGTGGAAAGTTGTTCTATTTCCAAAGATAAATGGCAGATGGGATTTTGTTTGCTTCCGCACACAAAGCGTGACAATTGTCCTAGAAATTGGTATCGGGGTTACCATCTAGTCCTCTTAAACAATGATTTTCTTTGTGAAAAGCTCTTGCCAACAAATAGAGAAACACTAGAATATCTTTTTTTGCCTGTTTTTTATCACTTCATAAAGGGCACAAAAAGGTGCCAAGAAAATATAACCAGCCCCACAAGAAACAAGTCCTCACAAAGTTTCTTTGACAAGACAAATGTTATCTCAGAATGCTCCACAAAAAAATCAATGAAATAATGAAATGAAGAATAAAAATAAATTTAATAAGAATATTAGTACCTTATGGTATATGTTGTAAATTTCAAACAGAAAAAAATTTCAGTGCTGTTGTTTTTGCCCCCCCCCCCCCCTCCTTAGCTGAGTTGGACAGAAATGATGTATTAAAGGGAACCTGCCACCAGGAATGTCGTTCTTAGCTGGTGGCAGATTCCAATAACCTCTGCTATGCTGATTTAAAAATGCCCTTTCCATCTTTCAGAATCTTTTCAGTAGTTCATATAAATACCTGACTCCCTGCCAGCAGCTTGTGGTGTGTCCCGGCGAAGGGACATCTGTGTGCCTGTACCTCCTCATGCATCCTTTCTCTCCTCCACACCATCTCCTCCATAGCAGAGGCTAACGGAACCTGTCACTAGCCAAAAATTTCTGGTGGCAGGTTCCCTTAAAGTTGGAGGGAGTTAGAAATGCCCCCCAAAAATTGACTTACATTGCAATGGCTCCAGGTTCCAGTGGTTTTCATAGGGCGTGAGACACAATTTGAAAGTTAAATATGGCACTCGGATTGAATTAATCGGACCGTTGGGCGGCACCCCCCTAATTTGTGTTGCATGGAAGCCAGCGTAGCTGCACCACAAAAGGGTTGCATGAGACACAATACCAGAGCAGATACTTCTAAAAACCAGTTTTAGTAATGAAGAACGTGCACGGTCTGAGAAAAGTGCAGCGTGCAACCTTTAGTAAATGTGCCCCATAGGAAATGAACCAGAGCAAAGAAACTGAGCAAAGAAACTTTATAGGAAATTCACATATATGACCGGAATCTGTCAGTCTCTAAGTTTTAAAAATTAAAATGTATCCAAATGTCAACTCTGCTATCACCATAATGTGTGAACAGTATGAGGCACGTTATACGCGTAAATGCAATTTTCCATTTTCCCAGCAATCTGCCATTTTGGAGAAAATTCTCTTTCTATCTGAATGTAAGTCAAGGTCTTGATGCAAAAGGGCTGCAGGTGAATCCATTTTCTACTTTTTACATCTTATTTCTATAGAAAATGCCCATCTGAATCTGGGGGAAGAACTATATTGAACTCAGATTCTGTGAATTTTCAGAACCAAATAGATGTGTTGTGTATTCTAACAACCGCAAATCATGTAAACTTCTGTGAAATCACTTGCGGTACATTTCCTTATGAATGAGCGGAGGTGAGCATGGACATTACATCTACTTTATGATTTGGGTCTGCTCAACATTACATATAAAAATTCACCCTATGGGGCAGTGCCTAGGAAAACAAAAGAGGCGCAGTAAAGTGCACTCATTTGCATATAGATAAAAAAAATACATTTTCTCCAAACTGACAGATTATATGGAAAACCTGGACAAAATATCTGGAAATTTTATAATGTGCTCTACGCAAAGCTGAATTGACTAGTGTGGAGATTTGGGAGCTCATACAACCTCCGTTTGAGTATATGCAGTCAGGGTTGGATTATCAAATTACTACTAAGGGGGGACTCCACCAACAGCAAAGTGGGATGGTGCACACTAAACTCAGACATTGCTGCTGGTGTCTCTGGTAGTAATGTTCAGAGTCACATGACTAGTGGATAATGAGCAGGAGGTCCAGCCCCTTCAGTTACATTACGATTCGAGAGTCACATGACTAGTGCATAGTGAGCAGGAGGCCCCACCCCTTCAGTGACATCACACTCCCTGGGTTACATGACTAGTGGATAGTGAGCAGGAGGATGTGTATGTATTCTACATTCAGTGGGGGCCTCCACCGGATTTTGCATCCAAGGGCCCCCACCAACCTTAATCCAGCCCCGTAAGCAGTTAATATTTGATTATATGATTTACCATTATAAAACCATACTAGAGCTATTTGGAATATCAATCACCCCCCTTTAACCTTTTCCAGCAGTAAAGATTTGGCCCCCAACAATCACTTACTGTCCCCTTGGTGAGGAGCATCCTGGGAAGTAGAAGAGGTGTCATGAGTCACGTCTAGTAGCTCCAGTGTGTCCCTGTGAATGTTTTATTTTCACCTTCCCTGCAATGTTCTGTAATAAAGATTTAAGCAGGGCAATGCTCCTCTAATTAATAAACTTGTTAATGAAATTAACAGCTGTTGAAGGCACCAGACACTCCAGACTCTTCACTTTTTGGTGAGATCCCACAGGACCTTCATGCTTCATGAATATAATTTGACAAAACCTTACTCAGCCACTTCTAATTTACAGCAGATCACCTCTGACTGGCTTGTGCTTTTGCCTAATAAAAAATTTAGTATATATCCGGAATAGAAATTGTTGCCTTGATTTCCGATGTGCCTGACAATAGCATTAGATTCCAGTCACGTCACGGAGGTCTATTTACAGACTGCTTAGCATCGGCGTGCTACGCCTGAGTAAGACCTGCATCTTAGACTACACTTTGTTCTAGGTTTTACATTGTGATTTAGATTCTTCTTTTTTTTTTTAATTAGTTCATGGCTCCCATTACCAGCTGTTTTATGTGTGATGAATAGCTGGCAGATTGCACTGAGTTAATGATCTCTTGATGGACGGAAATTTGTTGATCTTGTCTATGTCTTAAGGGTGATTCTCAAGGGTCTTAAGTTATTATTATCAATGGTTCTATAAGTTATATCATGACCCTATGAAAGTAACACATTCTTAGTCACTCTATACTATATGTCTAATTCCACTCTTAAGGGGGTTTTCCACTGAGGGGACATAATAAAAATAAGACTTAACATCTGGCTGTCATGACTCCTCCAACAGCTCTTGATACCCAGTGATATATATATATATATCAATACATATTTGGGCTCTGGGAGAAACCCAAGTACATAGAAAGCTAACAAAAACACACAGAAAGCATTAAAACTCCATGAAAATGTTCCCCTTGATCAGATTTTAACCCAGGACTAGAGATCAGCGGACCCAAAGTTTCCGTGCGGCCATAGCTACTAGCCATGGCTATGAATAGCCCAGTGTGCACGCCTGGCCAATCATAGTCATGGATAGTTGCAAGGGGTTTCAATTTGCCGGATTGACAATTCATCTGCCAATCCAACAATATGTCTGAGTCGTGCAGACTGAACCCGAACTGAAACATTGGGTCTGCTCATATCTACCCAGGACCTGACCATGCCTAACCAATGCATCACCCTGCAGCTCATATGGATATATTGACAAATTAAATTATGGTCACCTCTTATGCCAAAGGAAAGTTTCACCTAGTGTTTTACAGTGTTTAACTTAAAGTTGACTTAAATTTGAGCCGTCACTAGAATTTTATTCCTCATACCAGTAATACCTGCTGGTAAAGGGTTAATAGCCATTTCCATTTCACCTAAAATTATCTGGCACAAGGCACTGTAGCTTAATTACAGCCATTTTTTCTGATATGCAAAAGAGTAGAGATGAGTCAACTTTTGAACAGAAGAGTCAAGTTTTCTTACAAGCTTCTAGTGAACCACACCTCCTTATTCTGATTTGACAGTGCAGTGTCTCTTCAAATTGCAGTGGGAGCAGACAGGAAGTGCTCTTACTTTCCTTAGCAGAATGCTGTCCTTCTCAGTGGATGGCGTATTTAGCAGCGAGTGGGAAACTGCAGATCCACTCACTATTCCACCCATCCCACTATAGGTGGGGCCAAACAGCAGTGGACTAGGACAATTTATACAAAAACGGGACATGTTTGGAGAAGGATTTTACCAATGGGAGAAGGCGGTTTTAATCCGGGATGCTGGTGCTCCATTTTGCAACAAAGGCACAGTGTGAGGGTTGCGGGGTAGGATAGCAAGGTTTATGGTGCCTGTTCTTCACAAAACGTTCCCTTTAAACTAACCAGATATCACCAACGCATGGTGGCTATTCCTCTCAACCAAGCATACCTTCCCAACGAGAAGATCTTGTGTAGCTTATCCGACCTATGAATACAAGATATGACGTGTTGTCACATAGGGGAATAATCTGGAGACTTGTAATTTTCTTACACTACAGCTACATAGTTCCTGACACAGACGCAGAGGATGCATAGAGAGGCAATATCTTCTTAAATAAATTTTGATTTTGTTCTATTTATCAAGAACAAACCTTCTTCAATCTTCTATTTTGGTTGTTGCATGTGAAAGTCTGTCTTTGATGGTTTATTGATTGTTTGACACACGTACTCCAAAGGGAAGATCAAAAAACGGATTGGTTGCTCTAGGCCTTCGCATTAAAAGGTTTTAAAAGCCTGTGATTCCCTATATGAAGTGAGTATATCGGCGTGCTTGTTTGATGTGTATAACAGCACAGAAATATTGTTAAATACTTTTTTTTTTAACTAATAATGTAAAAGAATATTCCATTTTGACCAGAAGGATTTTGTAATTTTTGACCAATGTCTGGATGAATGGTACAAAAGATATGCAGTAGGTAAGTTACAGAACAGAAGCACCGATACAATACAGCAACTTACCCACCTGCCCCAAAAACTAACTCTTTACAACTGATGCAGGATAGAATTAGTGAGCTTTACTTTTGGAGAAAGGGGACGACTGCTCCCATGGCTATGTGATACTGTCCATCTCAATCTCTTATAGACTTGCTTGTTTGTTACTTGTTTTTGCATTGGTCATATACACTCACCGGCCACTTTATTAGGTACACCATGCTAGTAATGTGTTGGACCCCCTTTTGCCTTCAGAACTGCCTCAATTCTTCGTGGCATAGATACAACAAGGTGCTGGAAGCTCCTCAGAGATTTTGGTCCATATTGACATGATGGCATCACACAGTTGCCGCAGATTTGTCGGCTGCACATCCATGATGCGAAACTCCCGTTCCACCACATCCCAAAGTTGCTCTATTGGATTGAGATCTGGTGACTGTGGAGGCCATTTGAGTACAGTGAACTCATTGTCATGTTCAAGAAACCAGTCTGAGATGATTCCAGCTTTATGACATGGCGCATTATCCTGCTGAAAGTAGCCATCAGATGTTGGGTACATTGTGGTCATAAAGGGATGGACATGGTCAGCAAGAGTCTTCGTGAGACCCGAAGCTACCATGGCGACGGATCGCCGCTCCCTGATGACGTAACGGGGAGCGACGATCCATGGAAAGATGGCGGCGCCCGCACGCCGCCGCCTTTTTGAAGCCGCCGGCACCTTTGCCGGCGCCGGTCAGCAGTAAAACACCCGCAAACGGTCTCGGCACCGATCGCGGATGTTACTGGTAAGCATTTGCTGCAATATGCAGCAAAGACTTACCGGCTATGGAGAGGGCTCGGCCCGCGAGCCCTCTCCATGTACCGGGACCCGACATGTGACGTACTATTACGTCACATTTCAGGAAGGGGTTAAATGTATACGAATGATAACTGTAAACAGGCAATGCAGTAAGGGCTTCCTGTTTGACATTCTGGTTCTTGATCCAAATAGTTCTGTAATCTGCTGAACAGTTTTTCAGCATCTTTCGCAGGGATGAGACTTAATAATGAGTAGTCCCTGCTTCAGACAGTTGTCTTACAACCATACACAAGAAGGAGAGGGGGGAGAGTATAAGGCAGTGATGGCGAACCTTTTAGTGGCCGAGTGCCCAAACTGCAACCCAATCCCCCCTTATTTATCGCGAGGTGCCAACCAATAATTAAAGCAATAAGTTATTGCTCCCTGTTCTTCAACTTTCAATCAGATTGGCCTCCTGAGGACAGCAACACAGTAGAAAGATGGAAAATTTGCATCACTTTGTACACAGAGAATCCTCTGTCTACTGATTCTCCCTATTTCGACAGTTCAAATTAGAGAAGCAAATATCAAAATAAGTCTGAAAACAGCACCTATTAAGTGGCTTGCAACTGCAGGAAAATTCTTTGAGTTCTGTCTGGTGTGCTGGGGCGATGGCCCGGGTGCCCACAGAAAGGGCTCTGAGTGCCGCCTCTGGCACCCATGCCATAGGTTCGCCACCACTGGTATAAGGGGTTAGTGGGAGAGACTATGAGGGGAGAGGGGCCAAACTATGAAAGAGATGACTTCTCATTTTGAATACAAAACAAAACAGGATCCATTTTCTTGGTGAACTTTTAGGTGTAAATTATATCCTGAGAAGCGACCTAAATAAATGAAAATCCTCATTACATCGGTCGGCTCTCAAAAACAAGAAGAGCCATCAGGACCTATGAAAGCCCTCAACGGTCCTGAAACATTTACAAGAAGCCTAGATTCTGAGTACCATATGTAGGAAGGGAGTTCCAGATGTAGGGGCTAATATTGATACAGCCCAGGGCCCCAATAGAGGTCTGCCATGCTCTACCTCCTGAGACCATGTGATGATATTGCTTTTCCCTTGACTCTATGTGCTGTCAAACTAACCACTTATCAAAGAATATCTTACAAGACCAGTCATGCATGAAGAATACTTTGTGACTCACTTGTCGTAGCCATCACAATTTCAATGTACAAAACTGCCTATCAAACTACTAATGATGATAATAGATTGGTTTGTATATCTCAGTAAAGATGACTTATTCTGTACTAGTAGGCAGCCACAATCCGTCCTAGATGCCATGTGATGCGTGCTCTTCGTTTGTTATGGTCTTTTTGTCTGATGAGACATCATGGGAATAATAGACAATACCACAGATGTATGAGACTATTAGGCAATGACGATCTTGTGAGATATGAGGCACGTTGCCTCTACTTATGTGTGCCTTACTGCTTTTACCCTGCCTATAATGCCTCTTAAGTCCTTATTTAACTGTTCATGTTAAAAACAGGCCTCAGTTGAGTGCCAATAATAAGAGTGAAATGATCCCTAAAAATATATGGCCCCAGTTATATTCAGTTTGAATATTCCATGCACCAGAATCGCGTTAAAAAAATATAACACCATAGGTTAAAAGGTTCTAATGTTGATTTTACATTATCATACAAGAGAAAGGCGGGGGTGGGCGGGGGGACTATAAAATGAGAAAGATAACAGGTCAGCCTTGCTCAAGCCCATTCTGGAATACGAGGTCACTGTTTAGCACTATGCCCCCAGAATCTTCTGTATTGAAACATTGAACACCTTCATGTCTACATCCATCTTTCTGTGTTACCTTAATTGTCCAGATCAATCTGGTTGACAGATTCTACCAGACTTGCCGATTTCCCAAGATTGGAACAGTGTTAGTGATGCTCAGTGGCCATGCCATTATTTGACTTCTGTGTTCTATTATTAAATTGATTCACCAAGTAATTCCTGCCCGTCCTCATCAGACATGAAGGATTTGCTTGTTAGCGCACCCTTCTTTATTGATGAGGCTTTGATGTCCATCTATTTTTTATGTTTTAATAAGGAGCATCTTAAATGATACTGAATACTCTGAATTGAATACCATCATGGATTGTGGGATAAGGGTCCACCCGGGCAGAGCATGAGAATTGGACATTGCCATAGCCCATTGTCTAAGTAACTAATATAAAATATGATTCTAGGTTTTAAGTCGATGCAAATTTTTCAGTTATATCAGTACAAACATGCAGTCCCTTAAAGGGGTTAGCCACTTTACTCCATGTGGTTTGCGGAATGTGCGTGTGCTTGTGTGTGGGGGGGGGATATTAGGTCATTTACTCTATTTATATAATCTATTAAAAGTTGCCTCAGCTTTCTTGATATGAAAAAGTATAACCCAGGCTCCAGTACTTACCTCATCAGACACAGATTCCTGAACCATAAAATGGCGACGATGGGGGGTCAGGGGGAGGTCATGTGATCTTTTCTCGTCTGACCTATGAACAATCGCCCCTGCAAGGATCTTAGCGACGTCTTCCATGAAATTTTATAACATCAAGTTTCTCGAGGCGAGATTGTTAATTGGACAGAAACCATGACCCTACATCGCACAGCCATGTTATTGGTGCCGGAATGGGTCCTGACTAATGCCGGAAAAAAGAGACAGTTAGACCAGGCGGAACGTACAGAGCAACGGAAAGCGGGGCTAGAACGGGGACCACGTGTAGCGACGACCGTGCCTGAGAGGGACAACGAATGCCTTGGTTGACATATTAATTTTGGGCACACAATACGCCCAGCGACGACACAGAGCCTTGCCAAACAGTCCTGGTCCCCAATGGAGCCTTCAATACAAAAAACTTAACAATGTTTTAGAGTGTGGGTGTGAAACCGAGATGCAGGACACCGGTAGAGGGCCCGTCAGAGAGGCGGACAACCCACGCGAAAACAACCGTCTTATGAGTCCGAGAATTGCCGTTAATTTATCCAAATATCCTTCTTCCCACCATTACACACAGAAAAGAATCCTTCAGGACATTCCTGATATCCTAGATCTTTTGGACATTTGGATGGTGTGGAAAGTTGTTCCTATTTCAAAGATAAATGGCATAGATGGGACTTGTTTGCTTCCCCCCCGCACACAACTACCCGGAAAACTTGTCCTATGAAAGTGGTATCGGGGTGTACCATCGTGCCTCTGTAAACAATTGATTTCTTTGTGAAAAAGCTTCTTGCCAACAATAGAAGAAATAACTAGAATATCTGTTTTTGCCTCTGTTTTTTTTATTCACTTCATAACCGGTGGACAAAACACCAAACATATCCGGTGCCAAGAAACTATAACCAGCCCACACAGAAAAAAGTCCCCCACAAATTTCTTGACAAGACAAATGTTATCCTCAGAATGCCTCCCACCAAAAAAATCAAATGAAATAACTGAAATGAAGAAAAAATAAATTTAATAAGAATATTAGTACCTATCGGTATATGTTTGTAAATTTCAAACAGTTAAAAAAATCTTCAACAGTGCCGCTTCGTTTTTTTTGCCCCCCCCCCCCCCCCCCCCCTCCTTAGGCTGAAGTTGAGACAGAAATTATGCTATTTAAAGGGAACTGCACAGCGAATGTCGTCGTCTTAGCTCGTTGGCAGATTCACATAACCTTGCTATGTAATGGATTTAACAATGCCCTTTCCATTTTCAGAAAGTGCCCCCCTTTTCAGTACGTCCATTTACCATTCTCTTTTCCTCCCCCTTTTGCCTCCCCATCTCTGACCCTCTTATCCTGGCCTCTTTCTTGCCTTTCCTTTTTCTATTCCTTCCCTTTCCCCCCCCGCTTCCATTCCCCCCTCCTCTCTTCTACTTCCGTTCCCCCTCTCTCCCTCATCTCTCCTCCAGCCCCCCACCCCTCCCTCCCTTCCTTCCCGGGTTCTTCCTTTATTTTTCCCTCTATATATATAAATGAATACACTGCCAGCAGTTTTGTGGTCGTTCTGTCCCGGCGAAAGGGACATATGTGTGCCTCCTGTACACTCCTCATGCCCATCCTCTCTCCTTTCCTTCTTAATCCATCGCCCCTTTTCCTCCAATCCCACCGAGAGCGCGAACGCAGAACATGCTCATTCTAGCCAAATAATTTATTTCCCCCCCTTGTTGCTATTCCCGTGACTGTTGGCAGGTCCTTAAAGTTGGAAGGGCGATGTTAGAAATGCCCCCACCCAAAAATTGACTTACATTGCCAATGGCTCCAGGTCAGTGCGTTCTCATAGGGCGTGAGACACACAATTTGAAAGTTAAATATGGCACTCGGATTGAATTAATCGGACCGTTGGGCGGCACCCCCCTAATTTGATGTGGCATGGAAGCCGAGTAGCCTGCCACCACAAACGGGTTGCATGGACACAATAAAGAGGCAGATACTTTCTAAAAACCAGTTTTAGTAAATTGAAGACTGCACGGATGGTCCTGGAGAAATCCGCTGCACGCGTGCCCCTGCAAACCATTTACCTTTAATAAATGTGCCCCCCAATAGGAAATGAACACAGTGCCAAGAAAACTGAGCAAAGAAACTTATAGGAGCGAAATTCACAATATGACCGGAATCTGTCAGCTTAAGTTTTAAAAAATATAAAATGTATCCAAATGCAACTCTGCTATCACCATAATGTGTAACAGCTATGAGGCACGTTATACGCGTTAAATGAAATTTTCCATTTTCCCAGAAACTCTGTCCATGTTTGCGAAGAAAAGAAATTTCTTTCTATTGAATGTGGAAGTCAAGGGTCTTGATGCAAAGGGTGCCTGCCAGGTGAATCCTATTTTATACTTTTTACATATTATTTCGATAGAAAATGCACCCATCTGAATTGCGGGGAGAACTATATTGGACACTCACGATTTGTGAATTTCAGCAAAAACACATTAGATTGTGTGGTATTCTAAAACCGCAAAATCATGAAAACGTTCTGGGAAATCACCTATGCGCCGAACCATTTCCTTATGAATGAGCGGAGGTTGAGCCTCCTGGATCATACATCTACTTATGAGTGGTTGACCTACAAACATTACATATAAATAAGTCACCCTAGGGGCAGTTGCCTGGAAAACACAAAGAGGCCGCCAGTAAAGATGCAATCTTTGCATATAGATATAAAAAAAATAACTTTTCAAGACTGACAGAATTATATGGAAAACCGGACAAAATATTCTCCGAAATGTATAATGTGCTCTACGCAAAGACTGAATTGACTAGTGTGGGAGATTGGAGAGCTCATACAACCTCCGTTTGAGTATCTGCAGTCAGGGTGGGGTTATCACATTATTTATACTAAGGGGGGACTCACAAACAGCTCAATAGTGGGGCGGTGCACACTAAACTCAGAATTGAGCTGGTGTCACTGGATGTAATGTAAGAGTACAGGATAGTGGAAATGAGCAGGAGGTCCTAGCCCGCAGTTACATTACGATGCGAAATAGAAGAGTCAATGATAGTGCCTAGTGAGCAGGAGGCCCCACCCTTAGCTGCAATAACACTCCCAGGCGTACAGACTCTAGTGGGATAGTGGCAGAGGGATGTGTTGTATGTGATTCTACATTCAGTGGGCGGCCCGCCACCGGATTTTGCATCATGGGCCCCCACCAAACCGTAATCCAGCCAAGTAAGCTAGTTAATATTGATTAATGATTACCATTAATAAAACCATACTAGAGTATTTGCGGAAATATCGAACACCCCCTTTAAACTTTTCCAGCAGTATGTAAAGATGGCCCCCCACAAATCACTTATGTCCCACTGGATGAGGAGCAATCCGGGCGATACAAGCTAGAAGACCGGTGCATGCGACAAGTTCAGTGCCCCCCTCCAGGGTGTCCATGTGAATGTTGTGATATTTCACCTTCCCTGCAAGAGTGTTCTTGTAATAAGATTTAGCGGGCATTGATCTCTAATTTATAAACTTGTTAATGAAAAAATTAAAAAAAAACAGTGTTGAAGGCACCAGACACTCCAAGACCGTTCCATTTTGGTGTGAGTGACGATCCCACCGGACCCCTTGGACGATTCAGAATATAATTGACAAAACACCTTACTCAGCCAGCTTCTAAGTACAGCCCAGATACCTATTCACTGGCTTGTGATTTTGCGACCTAATAAAAAATTTAGTATATATCCGCCCCGGAATATGGAATTGGTGCCATTGATTTCCGAGGGTGGCCTGACAACAATAGTCATTAGATTCCAAGTCACGGTCACGGAGGCTTTTACAGAATGCGCCTCGCCTAGCATCGAGCGTAGTATGGCTACGCCTGAGCTAAGCGGCCACTCTTAGACGACACTTTGTTCTAGGCTTTTTACATTGTGATTTAGATTCTTCTTTTTTTGTTTTAATAGTTCATCGGCTCCCTATATACCAGTGATGTTTAAGTGTGTATGCAATAGCTAACGGCGACGATTGCCCACTGCGTTAAGATCTCTTTTCTGATGACGGAGGAAATTGTTGACTTGTCTAGGTTTAGGTGATTCTCAAGGGGTCTTAAGTTATTCATGATCAAGGGTTCTATAAGTTATATAATGAACCTAGGGAAAGTAACACATATTAGTCAATCTATACATATGTCTAATCCACTTATAAGGGGTTTTCCACTGAGAGGGGACCATAATGTAAAACAAGACTAACATCTGGTGTCATGACTCCTCCGATACAGCCTTTGATACCCAGTGATTATATATATATATATGGCGACACTACATATTGGGAATCTGCGGAGAAACCCAAGGTACCCATAGAAAGCTAACACAAACACAAGAAAGACCATTAAAACTTCCATGGAAATGTTCCCCTTGATCCAGATTTAACCCAGGACTAGAGTATCAGCGGACCAAAATGTTTCAGTGACGGCCATAGATACAGCCCGAGGACTAGATATTAGACTCAGTGTGAACGCATAGCCTGGCCAATAATAGTCTACATGGATAGTTGCATGCAAGGGGTTTCAATTTAGCGGATTGACAATTAATCTGCCAATCCAAAATATGTGAGTCGTGCAGACTGAACAAGGAATGAAAATTGGGTCTGCTAATATCTAACCAGGAACCCTGACATGCCTAACCAATGAAACCCTGCAGCTATATGGTATATTGACAAATTCAAATTATGGTCACCTCTTATGACAAGCGAAAGGTTCACGTAGGTTTTACAGTGTTTAACTTAAAGTTGACTTAAATTTGAAGCCGTCACTCAAAACCCTCCCCCCTTGCGAATTCCCTTCGCATACAACTGATCAGAACCAGCTGACCCGTCCATGTTCTCGCCCTTTCCCCCACTCCTTTTTCCCACCCTCCATTTCCTCCACTCTTTTTCACTCCTCTTTCCTCGCTTGCCTGCCCTTCTTTCCCTCCCTTGTAAGCTGACAAGTTAATAGCCATTTCCAATTTCACCTACAAATTATTCTGGCAGCAAGGCTACGAAAAGCTTAATTACAGCGCATTTTTTCTGCATATGCAAAAGAGTAGAGATGATAAACTTTTTGCACAAGAAGAGTCAAGTTTTCTTACAAGCTTCTAGATGAACCACACCTCCTTATTTGATTTGCATGCCAGTGCACTCTAGTGTCTCTTAAATTGCAGCCATGTGGAGCCGACAGGAGGAAGTGCTCTCCTTACGTTCCTTAGCCAAAGAATGGGTACTTGTCCTTCTAAGCATGGATGGCGTATTTAGAAGAGAGTGGAAACTGAGCATCCAATAACTATTCCACCCATCCCAATATAGGTGCCAGGGACAAACAGCAGTGGACTCGGACCCAAATTTAACAAAAACGCGGAAGTTTGGAGAAGAGATTTTATCCAATGAGAGTCCGGAGAGGAATGGTGTGGCTGAACTAGGCGTATCCGCTAACCAGTAGGTGAATAAAGTTTGAAAAAAAGGAAATAAAGTGTGAGGGTATTGAAGGGTAGGATAGCCAAGGTTTGTTTGGTGCTGTGCTTCACAAAACGGTCCATTTAAACTAACCACGATATCACCAACTCATGGGGTATTCCTCTCAACCAAGCCTACCTTCCAAAGAGAAATCTTGTGCTAGCCATCCGACTATGAAATAAAGAATATGCGTGTTGTACGTAGGGCGGAAATAATTGTCATGGACACACTTGTATATTTGTCTTACACTACAGCTACATAGTTCTGACACAGACGCAGAGGATGCACATAGAGATGGCAAATTGATCTTCTTAAAATAAATTTTGCTTTTGTTTCTTATTATCAAGAACAAACTTCTTTCAATTTATATTTTGGTTGCTGAACTGTGAAATCTGAATTTGATGCGTTTATTGATTTGGTTGACACCCGTACTCCAAAGCGGAAGATCAAAAAACGGATTGGTTGCTTAGGCTTCGCCATTAAAAGGTTTTTAAAAGCCTGTGATTCACCCTATATGAAGTGAGTATTATCGGCGTGCTTTTTTGTTGTGTATAACAAGCACCACAGAAATATTTGTTAAATACGGTTTCTTTTTAACTAAAATGTAAAAGGAATATCCATTTTGACCAGATAAGGATTTGGAAGTTTGACCAATGTCTGGCAGGAATGAGTACAAAAGATAGGGGCCAGTAGTAAGTTACAATGACACCAGAAGAAAGCGATACAAAATACAGCCCAAACTTACCACATGCCCCAAAAACTAGACTCTTTACAACCGATTGCCAGGATAGAATTAGTGGCCTTTATTTTGGCTTAGAAAGGGGTACGACTGCTCCCATGGCTACCCAATACACTCACCGGCCACATGATATTAGGTAAACCATGCTAGTAATGTGGTTGGACCCCCTTTGGACCTTCAGAAACTGCCCCTCAATTCTTCGTGGGCATGATACAACAAGGATGTGGAGCTCCTCAGAGATTTTGGTCCATATTGCATGATGGCATCACAACATGCTTGCCCGCCCACGAGATTTGCGGCTGCCCATCCATGATCGCCGAAACTCTCCGTTTCCACCACATCCCAAAGATGCTCATTGGATTGAGATTGGTTGACTGTGGAGGCCTATTTGAGTCCAGTGAAGACTCATGTATGTTCAAGAAACAGGTCGGAATGATTCCAGTTAGGACATGCGAGCATTATTCCTGCTTGATGTGACTGAAAGTAGCCATCAGATGTGGGTACATTGTGGTCATAAAGGGATGGACATTGCTATTTCCTCCCCTTTTTCTTTTTCACCTTGCAACAATACTCAGAGGCGCTGCGCTGATGGCGTTGCAAATGATGCTCAATTGGTACAAAGGGGCCCAAAGAGTGCCAAGGACGGAACAATTCCCAACACCATGACACCTCCACCACCAGCCTGAACCGTGGATACAAGGCCGGAGCGATCATTGCACCGTTCATGTTGTTTTCTCTTTGATGCGCAAATTCTGACCCTACCTCCGAAATGATTGCAGCCAGAAATCGGATCATCAGACCATCAGGCCAACCGTTTTTACAATCTTCTAATGTCCAATTTAGCATGAGCTTGTGCCAAAGTGTTCAGCCTCAGTTTCATGTTCATAGGATTGAAAGGAGTGTAATTGGACAACACGGTGTTTGGTAATTATGCATCTCGATGTAGCCCATCTGCTTCCAAAGTTGGATCGTACTGTGCTTTCAGACAGAATGCTCTTATCTGACCTTACCTTGGTTGTATAAAGGCTCCCCGTGTACGCCATTTGATGTCACGTTGCTTTCTATCAGCATTGAACCAGTCTTCTGCCCATTATCTCTGACATGGACATCAACAAGGGCATTTCCGCCTACAGAACTGCGCTCAATGGAGTTTTTCTTTT
>CM033649.1:24866698-24879653 GCA_019512145.1 Engystomops pustulosus | reverse complement strand
TCGGACCATTCTCTGTAAACCCTAGAGATGGTTGTGCGTGAAAATCCTAGTAGATCAGCATTTTCCGAAATATTCAGACCAGCCCTTTTGGCACCAACAACCATGCCACGTTCAAAGGCACTCAAATCACCTTTCTTCCCCATACTGATGCTCGGTTTGAACTGCAGGAGATTGTCTTCACCATGTCTACATGCCTAAATGCACTGAGTTGCCGCCATGTGATTGGCTGATTAGAAATTAAGTGTTAACGAGCAGTTGGACAGGTGTACCTAATAAAGTGGCCGGTGAGTGTATATTTTAATGATAGCTAAAATTTATGGAATAAAAAGTGGTCCAAAATGTGTTTTCAATGAAAGCCAAGTATATGCAAATAAGTAATTTGGTTTATTTTTCATTTCAGGTCGTCATTGCAAGTATCATGTGCAGTTATAATAAGGAAGACTGGATAGAACTGTCTCAAATGGCAGAGGTAAGTGTCCGGTATAAAGATATTTACTATTTTACAGTGGGTACGGAAAGTATTCAGACCCCTTGACATTTTTCATTTTTTGTTTCATTGGAAAAGGGTTTTTTTTTGCTTGTTAATGTACACTCTGAACCTCAACTTGACAGAAAAAAGTAGATATTTGTGCTAATTTATTAAACAAGAAAAACTGAAATCTCACATGGTCATAAGTATTCATCCCCTTTGCTATCACAGTCATATTTGACTGACATGCTGTCCATTTTCTTCTGATCCTCCTTAAGATGGTTCTACTCCTTCATTAGAGTTCACCTGTGTTTAAAGAAGGCACACACCTGTTTATATAAGAGCTCAAAGTGCATGTCAGAGAACATGAGAATCATAAGGTCTATGGAACTGCCCAATGAGCTCAGACACAGAATTTTGGCAAGGCACAGATCTGGCCAAGGTTAAAAAAGAATTTTTGGAGTACTCAAGGTTCATAAGAGCACAGTGGCCTCCATAATCCTTAAATCCAATAAGTTTGGGACGGCCACAATTGGTACTTGACCTGGCCATCCAGCCAAACTAAGCAATTGTGGAAGAAGAGCCTTGGTGAGAGAGGTAAAGAAGAACCCCAAGATCACTGTGGCTGAACTCCAGAGATGTTGTAGGGTGATGGGAGAAAATTCCACAAAGTCACTTATGATTGCAGCCTCCACCAGTCAGGGCTTTAAGGCAGAGTGTGCAGACAGAAGCCTCTCCTCAGTGCAAGACATGTGAAAGCTGCATACAGTTTCTAAACCCATAAAGGACTATGAGAATTAAGATTTTCTGGTCTGATGAGACGAAGATTGAATGTTTTCTTGTTAATTCTAAGTGACATGTATTGAAAAAAACAGGCCCTGCTCATCACCTGCCAAATACTACCCCAACAGTGACACATGGTGGTGGCAGCATAATGCTATGGGGGCAGGGAAAGGACAACTGGTTGTAATTGAAGGAAAGATAAATGGCTCCAAGTACAGAGATATGCTGGATGAAAACCTCTTCCAGAGTACTCTGGACCTCAGACTGGGCCAAAGGTTCACTTTCAACAAGACAATGACCCTAAGCACACAGCTAAAATAACAAAGCAGAGGCTTCAGAACATCTCTGTGACCATTCCTGACTGGCCCAGCCACAGCCCTGACCTAAACCCAATAGAGCATATCTCAAGAGACTTGAAATGGCTTCCACTAATGTTCACCTTGAGACCTGAGGGAACTGGAGAGAATCTGCAAGGAAGAGGCAGAGGATTCCCAAATCCAGGTGTAAAAAACTTGTTACATCTTCCCAAGAAGACTCCTGGCTGTACTAGCTCAAAGCTGCTTCTACTCAACACTGAGCAAAGGGGCTTATTACCTATCACCATGTGAGATTTCAGTTAAAAAAATTAGCAAAACCATCTACATTTCTGTATTTTTCTGTTAAGATGAGAGTGTACATTAATGAGCAAAAAAAGAACCTTTTTGATCTTACCAATTGGCTGTAATTAGAGATGAGCGAGTATATTCGTCCAAGCTTGATGCTCGTTCCCGTATTAGCGTACTCGAAACGGCTCGTTGCTCGGACGAGAATTTCTCCTGCTCGAGATCGAGCTTTTACTTAAGAAAACACAGTGAAGAACACTGACACCGTTCTGCACTCGTGTCTTCTGATAAGTTAGCAGATGTATGGGAACATCTGCAATGTGTTCTTCAATGAAGAACACATTGCAGATGTTTCCGTACATCTGCTACTTATCAGAAGACACGAAAGCAGAACGGTGTTCTTCACAATAGTATGTGAAGAACAATATGTGTGAAGAACACATTGAAGATGTTTAACACGGGTCATTCTCCTTTTTGAAGTTCCACGAATATTCCATTGAATAAAAAAAACAAAGAAACAGGACTGACTTCCTTATTTCTCAATAAAATGACACATTTTACTGCAGAGTCTTGGTCCCCTTGAAAAATGCTTGAGTCTCCCCTTGACTTCAATGGGGCTCGTTATTCGATACGAGCACTCAAGCATCGGGAAAAGTTTGACTCGAGTAACGAGCACTCGAGCATTTTAGTGCTCACTCATCTCTAGCTGTAATTAAAGAAAGAGTGAAAAATGTAAAGGGGTCTGAAAACTTTCCATACCCACTGTATATACTGTAATGTATACAGTGTCATATACTTATAATTTGGTGAAAATTTTTAAAATGAATCTAAAGGTCAATGAAGAATTCCCAGAATTATTGTTGATGGTTTATATTGTCTATACATTACTGACAAAGTCATACTTGTGATGAGTTCATTCATAAATTGCTATACTTCATAGTTCATTATACTATCTACAAAGTCTTATGGATAAAATGCATTTAATAAGTTAACAATTTAACAGTATACATGAGCTGGATTGCTTTTAAAATTTTTGTCCCAAAATTGTGACATTTAGATTATGATAAAAGACAGGGGTATAACTACAGTGGTTGCAGCAGGGCCGATTCTAGATTTTTTGCTGCCTGAGGCGAAAACTGAAATGCTGCCCCCCCCCCCAAAAAAAAAAATCCTAGCCCTGATCTCCTTCTATATTCAGCCCACTGAATTTACATACGCAACTTAACACTAGCGCTGTGTTTACAAACGCAGCGGTAGTGTACAGGGGCAGGCCTTAACCAGATCATGTATACGTTTCTATGAAAACGCATGTGATCGGTAAACAGAACTCGGTGTCTTGCAATGTAACAATACAAGACAATGGGTTCTGATTGCTTACTGCTGCAAAAATTGTGATTATTTCATTTCTTCTACCCCAGAAACTGGCATAGAAGCAGTGATAATTGTACCCCATAAATTAAATAGTATTTACACTAAGAGCACATAAATACGCAACACATTCTATCTGAACATATATATATATATATATATATATATATACTATATGCCAACTTACTACATATACATACATACTGTACATATATATACAACTTACTACATATACATACATACTGTACATATATATATACAACTTACTACATATACATACATACTGTACATATATATATACAACTTACTACATTAATACACATTTCTCATGTACACATACATCAGCCATATATGAAATACACCACTACTCCTATAATGATCATGACTTACCATTCTTCTTCAGAGGATCTTGCTGGTACATCAGCAGGTGGTAGATGGAGGGGGCAAAAGAGTAACTGAGGGGGTCAAATCCTGACCAAAATAAGTAAGCAGGAGGAGGAGGTAAAATAGCAGCTAAGGGTGCATTCACACGCGGTATGACCCCTCCTCCCTCCATAGAGAATAGCGGCAGATAGCCGCACACACGCGGAAAGATAGAGCATGCTCTATTTTTTTGCGGTGTGCGGCCCGGATCGGTGCCACACATGTGTGGCACCGTATCTGCGCCGCTATTGCCGTCTATGGGTGCGTACATGCGGCCGCAAATTTGCGGCTGCATGTACGTCCCCGCAGACGGCCATGTGAATAAGCCCTAAGGGAGGTGTGGGGTGAGAGAAAATGAAGGAAATCCCCTGGGAGTGCATTTTGTGGGAAAACCTCAGAGCTGAGCACCTGGAGTATGGAGAAGGGGTCAGGAGAGCCATTAGTGGGGCTGGACAGCCATGTTCTTCTTCCTGCGCCATCTCTGCTTCTCTCTCATCCCCTCCTTTCACTACCGACAACACAGCAACCCTAGGAGAGCAGGAGGGGGAGGGGAGCTTGTAGCTCTACAAGACAAGCAGCTAGCACTTGCAGTGCCGCACCATACATACACAGCATCACACACACTGAATATACATGCAGCATATGCACAGCATCACACACACATTGAATATACATGCAGCATATACACAGCAGGCAGCAGCATACACACATCATTATACATACACAGCATATACATGCAGCATCACACACAGCATCATCCACAGCAGGTAGCAGCATTCACACAGCATCATACACAGCATATACATGTAGCATACACACAGCATCACACACAGCAGGCAACAGCATACATACAGCATATACATGTAGCATACCTGTAGATTACCACAGCAACATGCACAGCAGACAGCAGCACACATAGCTGCTGCTGATCTTCAGAAGCTCCGAGCTGGTGGGCGGAGCTTGATAATCTGAGCTTCTGCAGCAGGAGCAGAGCTCAGCAGAGGATCCTTTCTGGCTGTCGGAGGCTGTGATGGAGCAGCAGCAAAGCGATCACACTCCAGCTGACTGCTGCTCCACCGGTCAGAGAAGCCTCTGCACAGCCATCCCGCAGGACCCTTCAGCCAACAAGGAGAAGCCTTCCCCAAACAGAACATCCGGCCAGTCTGTCCCTGCCTCCTCCTGCCGGGCAGCGCTGCTCTATGGCTCTGGAGGAAGCAGGCGGCGTTTGATGATGTCACGCTGCCTGTGTCCTCCAGACCCATACAGCAGCGCTGCAGTGAGAATATAAATCGTGGCAGTGGCAGGTCGGTAGTGCTAGTGGGTGCATGAATTGGCAGCTCAGATAAGAAATATCAGGAGAGAGAGAGGGGGCAACAGAATGACAGGAATAGGGATCTGTCATTGTTTCTTCCTGCCATGTACTTCCCCCATGTGGTTGGCAGCTACTGGGACAGATCTGTAGAAGTGTATAAATGTATATATCAGTGCATGAATGTATGTGTGAACATGTGTGTATGTGTGTACATGAGTGTATAAATGTGTGTACATGAGTGTATAAATGTGTGTATGCGTGTACTTGAGTGTATAAATGTGTGTATGTGTGTACATGAATGTGTGTGCATGTATAAATGTGTGAGTATACTAATATGTATTTATTCTGAGGGGATAGGGGCCCCATTCAGAAGTCTGCTATGGGGCCCTGCCTCTCCTAGTTAAACCCCTGGTAATAGAAGCCCATAGAAGAGCACTTCCACTGGACTTGGTTAATAGAACTAGAAAAACTGATGGTAGATGATGATGACCTGTAAAAGTTGACAAGTACAGGGATGTTTTGGGAGATGTGGAAGTGTGTGTATATTTGGACTGTGTGCAGATATTTCATTGCGATCTTTAGACATTTACATATTGTTTTGCATTTTGATCTGGGCATATAAAATAAATCATTATATAATGGAACTGCCACCTACATCCCCATATAAAAAAGTAAAAATCCCCCCAGTGCTCCAGAGTCCTCATCCCCTGCACTTTCCCTACTGCATTAGAATACTATTAATGGCTGCGTTCTTTCTATGTGCACATAAGTATAATGGACCACTAATTGGTTTTGCTCCACAAAGTGTTTTAATGCATCTGACTATATATTGCCTATTTGCTATGTGCTCCTTACATTGTAAACCTACCAAGGGGAAGAAAAAACACTTTGGGGATTTAGGGGAATGAAATTAAACATAATCAGTAATTGGCTGCCTGATCTTCAGGACGAGGTCCATTTTATACCTGTATTTACCTAATTGACCATGAAATCTTTTGTAAAATCGGAGCTTGACAAGAGCTTTGCCACTTTAAGCGGACTATGATGAATGGCTGTATTATGTTGCCTGTTCTCCTTTTATACGGCTGCAATGCTTAGTGTTCTTTTCATCTTTAATGGCTGCCAATTTGAAAAGGAGGCATGGGTATGGGGTGGGGGGAGGTGTGCGGGAAATTTACAATTCAATGGACTGTATTACAGGGTGTTTAAAACATGGTCATATTTAAAATCCACTTTTGTGCCTTCAATATTTCATTTAATGGGTGAAATGGGTTACTGGGAGATCTCCACTATGGACGTGACTGTATATATTGGTTTATAGTTTCTATCCTAAGTGTCAATTTACCCCTAATGGTAGACCTCTGGTGCACGCCAAGTCAATTTAGAACAAACCTGTCCTGCACCAAAGTGGTCAATTGTGCATTATTGATTAAACAATAATTCTCTATGTAAAGTGCCAGGCTAGGCAGGGGTCAAGAGCTGAAAGCAGAGCAAGGGCATTAAGTAGTAGTTTAGGCCACTTACAAAATGAATTACATATATTAAATGTAAACCTCATTTACAGCCTTTTCTCAGTATTGTGCTGACATAAGGGCGCTCCCTCTGTGAATAATGCGACACATCACCCAAGCCACCCAAGCTATATCACACAGAGTCGTTTCAGAATTATTAGCAGATGGGGACATCTTGTATCATGTGATGTACTGTGGACTGCATACTATGCCCCTGATGACATCACAATGAAAGTCTAAAAAAAATATTATTATCAATCATTAAAAACTAATAAATAAAAAAAAACCTTATATAAAGATGATACATTGTTTCAAATATTATTCTAAATATTGCAGTCTGGTAATGAAAACAGACAGTCATTTAACCACTAAGGATGAAGCGTTTTTTCGCAAATTGTTCCCTACCCACATGGACTTTTTAATTTTTCCATGTACAGAGCAGTGTGAGAGCTTATTTTTTGCATAACAAATTTTAATTCTCAGTGATGTTATTTAATATTCCATGCCGTGTACTGGGAAGCAGGAAAAACATTCCAAATGTGGTGAAACTGGTGAAAGCCATTTGCGTCACTTTCTTGTGGGCTCTGTTTTTACTACTTTCACATGATACTCACTTTCAAATGATACCGCTACTTTATTCTTTGGTTCTATACAATCACGGTGATACCAAATTTATATAGGTTTAATTGTGTTTTGGCTTCAACTAAGTTTTAGTCAATGAGAACACAAGAAAGTTGCTCAGAATCGAACAGGCTGAACAGAAACCCCTTACAGGGGGAATATTATAAGTCCGTTTTGTTTGATACATAGGCAAATGCAGAGTTTTTATTGTGTTTTAATACATTTTCAAAAATTTAAAAAATGTGCTCAACAAAAATTTTTGACCATCAACTGACGGTAATAACTTTTTCATGCTGGTGTACGGAACTGTGTAAGATGTCATTTTGAGAGATGAGGTTACATTTTCATTGATACCATTGATATTCATTGATTTTTTATGTGATGTAAAATGCTGTAAAAGTGTTGTTTCGGACAATTGGGCCCTATTTTCCGTTATGGGGTTGACCGCCAGCAATAACCATTATTATACTTTGATAGATCGGGCATTTTGGGACGCAGCTATACCAAACATGTTTGGGATATTTTACTGTTTATTTCATTTTATATCTGTTCTAGGGAAAGGGTGATTTGAATTTTTAGGGGTTTTTTACTATTTTTTTTTACTATTTATGAGAACCTAAATGGTCTGATTGTTCCTACCATATACTGCAATACTACTGTATTGCAGTATGTGGCATTTTTTTACAAAGGATTCATTACAATGTACCAAAGGCACATTGCAACGAATCTGCAATAGTCATACAACCACGGGTCTTACAAAGACCCAAGGCTGTCATGGCAATCGATCGCCTCTCCCTGATGATTTCACAGGGAGCAACCATCTCAACAAAGATGGCATACCGTCGTCTTTTAAATGCTATCAGTCGCAATCAAAGGGGTAATACTAGCATCATTCGCGGGTATTAGCAGTGGGTGTTTGCTGCAATAAGCTGAAAACCCCACCTCTGTATGATGAGGGCTCATGAGCCCTTTTTATTATGTGTGTGCAGCTCTGTGACGTAAGAGGTTAAATTGTCAAAGCATCAGAGGTTTGGTTTCTGGGGTTTAAAGGGATTGTCTACTTTCAGCAAATAGTCTGCCAGTATACTTTCTGCGTCATTTTCTCATGTTTTCATGATTTCTGCTTACAGTCTTTCTGTAGAAATCTTATCTGTTTACTTCCTGTTTACTTCCAATAAATCTATTCCTGGTCATGTGATGTCACACAGGTGCATGGCTAGTTGTTGCATGGTTCAAGCTGTTTGTTATAACAAGCCATGCACTTGTGTGACATCACATGACAATGAACCTTTTGTTCCACAGGAAGTACACAATGATGCTTCCTGTTGAATGACAGCAAGAAGAGATCTAGAAAACAATGAGGAATTAATATAGAAACTATATTGGAAAAATGTATAACCTTTCTTTACACAAACAATATCAATTACTTACTGAAACAGGACAACCCCAGTATTTTCTTTTTCTGTTCCACTATAAGCTCTTGGAATTAGGAATTCTGCAGATATTGAAGACCATTATTTAATGGGAACCTGCTACCTTACCAATGGCACTCTAATTCTATGTTAATAGTTTACAATTGTTGCTATGAGTACAGTATTTTTTGGACTTTAAGGTGCACCGGAGTATAAGGCGTACCATCAATAAATGCCTGCTAAAATGTCTAGGTTCATATATAAGGTGCACTGGAGTATAAGGCGCACCTGATTATAAGGATGAATGACCAGCAGGTGGCAGACCTGTGCACAGTGCAAGGCAGCTGTATTCTGTAAGTAAGGTTCGTATATAAGGCGCACTGGATTATAAGGCACACCTTTGATTTCTGAGAAAATCAAAGGATTTTTTGTGCGCCTTATAGTCCGAAAAATACGGTTTATATTTTCCTAAGGAGTTAACGAGTCAGGGGAAGTCAACCATGCAGCCAAGCTCTCCCTCAGTACCAGTGGTCCTCTCTTCTTTTTGAGCATGCTTGGCACAGATCAGCAGTGAGGAGGTGGGTGGAGCTTGACTGCATGGCCATTCCTTGGCATTATTTTATGGTTGAGGGAGAAGGAACAAAAGTGAATTTTGGAAGAAAATAATGTGAAATGTACAGGCTGTCCCCAAGTCAAGTACAAAATAGATTCTTTAGATTTGAGCTTAAGTTGAACCTGTATGTAGGTTGGAACAGGTATATATTATAATTATAGCTCCAGTCAAACATTTATATTATAAATGATGAAACAGGGTGTGAAACGCACATTGGGGCGTGTGGTACTAGCAGATTATTATGGTGTCTGGTGGGTATTGATGTATTGCGGGTGCTCCCGCGATCCCTGTCTCAGATCGCGGGCGCATCCATGCTCCTCCGTGTGCCCCCGCTGCAGCCCGGTCTCCTCACTCACCTCTCACCTCTCCCGGCTCCTGCTCTTCCCCGGACTGCCGTGCGTGCGTGTCCCTGACAAAAATTTAAAGGGCCAGCGCACCGCTAATTGGTGCACTGGCTTAACACCTCACCTTTAAGAATCCTGCCTTTTCCTGCTGGATCTTTGTGCCTCACAGCCTAAGAGAAAGCTTCCTGGTGATTATTCCTGCGTTCCTGTGTCTCCGCTCCTGAGTCCTGTGTAGCCGTGTTACCCGAGTTCCTCCGTGTTGCTGTGTTCCGTGTGCCTGTGTTCCCATTCCCACCTGCCTGGACCTCCCGTTGCTGACCCCGGATTTGGACTTGACCTCACATCTCTGCCGCCTGCCCTGACCCCAAGCCTGGACCTGACTACGAGACTGTCTTCTGCTAAGGTACCTCGACCTCGGCTGCCACTGCAGGCTAGTCGCACCTGTGGAATGACCTGGTGGTATCCTGCCGCAGCAAGTCCAATCCACTTTGCGGCAGGCTCTGGTGAAAACCAGGTGCCACTTAGACTCCGGTCCCAGGTGTCGGCTAGTTCCATCTCCCACGGTGGTCCAGAGGATCCACTGATCCTGATATTGCCTCAAGGTGTTTTTCATTTGATGCTTGTAGACCTATACTTTCTATGATTGGTGTCTATATGTTGATATAGTGTGACTTGGTCTATGGTGTCTGAGGCATTTGATGAGTTTCACCCTCACCTATTATTTAAAATGTATTGATTGCAACTGGCCTTCCTAGTATTTTCCACACAGCCTGAATACGTTTTGTGTTGTTTTTATATGTTTGTTTTTAATGGGGTTTTTTTAACCATTTACTTTGATGAATTATAAATATACATTTTGTAATAAAGATACGATTTTGTGGATTTAATTTATATGTGTGCTCTTTTAAGGAGGTTTTGTAGGGATATATTCAGCTTTGGTGGTCCTTCTCACTGTGAGCAATATTGATAAGTAATTTAATATTTACCCTGTAGTGGGAGTTTTTTGGTTTCTAAACATTTATATTATCCCTGTTACAATTGGCTTTTCAAAAATGTCTCCTGTTCTTTGAACAAGGATCAACAATAAAGCTTCATTACAGACCCCTTACAGCTGATCACTGTAGCCTAGGACTAATGTAACATCCAGAGCGCTTCACCAGAAGTCACAGTGGGCAGAGAGGTTAGTCTGTAACAAGGGGTTATCTGTAAGTCAGTGTCCTTATGTCAGGGTCCAACTGCAGCATTTGGGAATCTATTAACATACAGAATAAGGTACTATTTGGGGTTGTTGAGCCATTGCTGAGGCGACCGGTTCCCTTTAAATTTGGTGTTATTTACCCATATCATAGGTGGTAAAATGGAACTTCACAAACACTCCTCAGAATAATAAAACCTTTAAAATATTTTTTACTTTATTTTATTGTTTTTAATGTTTTTAACTAGAGATGAGCGAACACTAAAATGCTCGGGTACTCGTTATTCGAGACAAAAAACGTTCATCCCAGTCAATATTGTTGAAAGTGCATTATTTTAAATAATAACAATCACAATTAAAATAATAAATACTAATCATAACAATAATTGAAATGATAAGATATATATTGTGATAGCATGTTACAGTGTATGAGGACATGTCGCAGCACCTCTAAGCGGTGAAAATAAAACGTGTTATAAAATACTGTCGTTTTTTGCAGAAGTTTCCCTTGTGACATCACTCCCATGATCCCTTTTAGTCATAACACATCAGATATCATGGTATAATGCCACACTCATCCGGATTAGCATAAATTTATAAGAACGTGATATGTTTCATGATCTGATGTTCGGTAGAATTAGCGGACCCCCTGATATACACGTGCATGTAACTACCATCACATTTACATAGAAGCCCCTGTAAATGCTGTCCCCCTTACCTGTATGTCATGAGTGCTTATACAGACTGTAACCCTTCATGTAGTTATTTGCTCCAGTGAGGTTTTATTGTGAAGACACAAGCACAGTGTGGGGTAATCCTCCCCGCCCCATGTGGTACTAATCCTCGTCCATGGGGTCGGGCTTACATTCTGCATGCGGTATCAGCTGTTGCATGTTTTTCTTTTAAGGCTTCTATCCGTTACTAGGTAATTTATAATCATCACAAAGTAATTTTAGAAATCGGAGAAAAAATAAATACGAGAAACATATGTATGTAAATCATATACTGATGTGGCACCAATACAAATAGACAAAGTATTTTATCACCATATTTTTCGGACTATAAGGCCACAAAAATTTTTTTTTTTTGATTTTCTTCAGAATAGCAAAAGGTGTGACTTCATAGTCCCAGTGCGCCTTATATATGAACCTACTTCAGACAACAGCTGCCTTGACTGTGGCACAGGTCTGCCCCTGCTGTCTTGTCATCCTATAATCAGTGTGCTATATATCCGGTGCTCCTTATAATGAACCATACTTAACGACAACAGCTGCCTTGAAACTGTGCGACGTAGACGGTTCTGCCCTCTGCTGGTCATTAATCTTATATCAGGGTGTGCCTTATAATCCGGTGTGCCTTATATATGAACCGTACTTACAGACAACAGCTGCCTTGAACAGTGCACAGGTCTGCCACCTGATGGTCATTCATCCTTAATAATCAGGTGTGCCTTATAAATCCGGTGTGCCTTATTTTTGATTATTTTTGGGTTCATATGAACCTGACGTTTTAGCAGGCATGATTGATGTGCGCCTTATACTCTGGTGCGCCTTATAGTCCGAAAAATACTATTCAAGGGGAATTATACAAGTAACTAAATGAATGAAATACATACTGTAAGGTTAGAAGGTAGGTTGTGGGAACTAGAAATATATATGACAAGTATTGTTCATTCATGCCCGGAGGAAGCTATCTAGAAGGGGGCGTTGGGGTATCTCTGCCAAATTCACACCACCCACCAATGATGGATTGACTTAGCCAGCTCCCTTCTGTTTGTTACATTGTATACATTGATGAAACCTTTTAGACATTATGGAGCATTAGTGGCTCATGAGTCACTAAGCCCATAGCCTAGTGAATAGAGGCTCTCTATTTCTATGGCAGGTGGATTGTCGTGGTTGTGGGTTCAAATCCCGGACTGGACAAAAAATTACCAGCATGTAAGTGTGCATGGTTTACAATCCTTGATTCTGGTCGTAGATGTCCTTTAACCAAACGCAAGCTAAGTTAAAGGAAATCTACCACCAGGATGAAGGATCGTAAACCAAGCACACTTACATGCCGGTGTGTGCCCCCTTTGACAGGATCTGCTCTTCTTTAAGCTTCTTATACCCTTGTTATTAAGAAAACAAAATTATGCAATGAGCCTGGGGGGCTCCAGGATTCATAGATGTTAATGGAAACTAGAGCCCCTCCGGCTCATTTGCATATTTTAATGCCTTTTGTGTATAACCAGGACATAAGAAGCCTTAGCAAAAGCAATCCTGCCCAGAGGGGGCACACACCTGCATGTAAGTTTCTT